>VDFB02368741.1:0-21403 GCA_007258455.2 Sequoia sempervirens | reverse complement strand
AGAAGATGACACAGAGGCATGACTTTCTCATTGTATGGTGAGAAGTCGATACAGAGGCATGAATTTCTCACTAAGCCGCCCTTTTTGGATACTCACCCAACAGACAGCCTAAAGTTTTGTTGCCTTAGAGTAAGCATGCATTTTAGAAAAATATCTTAGATCTAATCCACATTGTGTTAGAAAAATGGTTGAGGCTTGATCCACCCCTTTTTTATTTGGTTTTTATTTTGTTTTCTTTTTCTTTTTCTCTTTTATTTCTTTTAGTCCTTGACATTGCATGTTTATGTCTTGTTTTTTTGCTGCATATCATACACCTTGTGTGTGGCCCTTTGTGCTTATGTTAGTTTGATGTAGGATCTCTGATCTTGGGGACTTGATCATCCTCCTTGATCTTTTTCATCCTATACCATCCACAATGGTACACCTTGACCCCTTTTGAATGCCTAGTTTAGTGCGAGTTTGAAGCAATTTCCTCCTCTAACTAAAGTGGGGGTTAAATGTAGTGTAGAAAAAAGTAACCCTTTTTCAAAATTAGTCTGGGAATGAATAATGAATGATAAAATGGACTTAATTGTGCCTTATTGAGGGTGTTGTAAATTGTTTCTTTATGCTTTCAAACTAATCTAGAAATTCATTAATTAATTGATGTTAATTAGAGCTTAATTGTCACTTTAAATTGAAATCCAAGCCTTATTTATTACATTTTCTAAAAGATATATCCTAAAACTCATTAATAATATTACATAATACTTAAATTGGCAAGGTTTCAGTCCTAGGATAATGACCTAGGACCCATTCACCACTTGGCGAATGAGTCCCCACTATGCACTAAGACCCCCTTTTTAAATATTATTTCACCTCCCCAAAACTTGGTCCTAGAAAACTATGGTAGGACCCATTCACCCAAGGTGGTGAATGGGTCCTCCTTACCTAGGCAAACCATATATTTTAGGGTGTAGGATGCTATGTCTCTCTTGCTCAATTAGGATTTTTCACCTAAAGGAAAGAGATATATCCCACACAAAATCTAGGCGGTTCACTCAAACTAATGCAAGTACAATGAAAATATTCCTAAATGCAATGTTATAAATGCAAAAAAATAATAAAATGTATTGGCTATTTATGCAAAACCTAAGAAATATGAAGTGTTTGAAAACACATTGTGATATGTAAAAATGAACTAGAAACATAAACAACTGAAAATATATCTTAATGAAATTGAATGGAGTGCACCTGAAGATATAATGTTGATGCTAAAATGTTCTAGAATGTTTCAGAAATAACTATTGATGACCATTGGGACTCATTTATTATAGATGGTGAATTAGTCATGCCTCTCGTAAATTCTGTTGAAATAGGTTTCGAGGTGCCAAGAACTAAAAACCCCAAAAATAATTTTTTCCAACTTTGCATTGGGACTCATTCACCATAGATGGTTAATAAGTCCACCTACCAAAATCTACAAATTTTGAAGTCAACTCTATGGTTCCAGATTTGTACTTGTCTTCTCGTCGGGTTGACGGATTCAAATATGTAGAAAACAGGTTGAATGATGTCTCCAAGAATGAATTAGGTCCTTGTTGACTTGAAAATATTTGATGACTTGAACAATTTTCAACACCCATCTCTTTGAAAAAACTACCTACAAGACCTACAAACACACATGCAAAGAGGGGGAAAATGGTTAAGGGTTAGAGTCTAGGGATTTTCCTTGGTCAAATCCCACTTTGGTAATCAAACCCTTGATAAAGAAAATGAAATGAAATAAGAAAGGAATGATCAACAAATAACATGCAAGTGTCATGAAATCACAAGACCCTTGTTATTGATGTCTAAGGATATGTCAACTAATGCTCCAAGATGCTTGATTGAATAATTTTATGATGCTTAAATGGATGCTTGAATGCAACAATGAATGAGATGATTGAATGGATGAATGAGTGAATTTGGGGTTAAAATGAATGGAGAAACACTTATGTATACAAACTTACACCCTAATTTCCCAAAAATACAGCATCACAAGCCGACCTAAGGTCTTAATGAATAAAAACCTAAAAGAAATTTGAATTTATTTTGAATTTTGTGCCAAGAGGGACTCATTCACCACCCATGGTGAATGGGTCCAACTCAAGGAATACAAGAGGGTGTCAAGGATTAAGTTGTATCTAATGATATTTATCAAGTTTATATTCAAAAACACACTTAGTTAAGGCCAATAAGTGCATAAAGGGGCCAAATAAAGCATAAGAAAGGTGTAGTTAGTTGTAACAAGCCTAGAAAAGCATGAAAGTTTGTTACAAGACTTTACAACACTTTAGAATAAGGCTTGGTAAGTGATAAAAATGGAATATTGAGATGAATTATAATAAGAAGAGTCTAGAAAAGTGTAGAAATGTGTTACAACACCTCACAACACCTTTACAAGACATCATAAAATCTTAATAATTTGAATATTCAAGACCTAATGTGAATGTATAAGTCACATTTCAACATTGAATCTAAGAAAAATAGGTCAAGCATCATAGGAAAAAGACCTAAATGACCATGAAAATTTCTATAGATCCATTTTTCTACGGTACATTTAGGCCCCACTTTAGTGAGAGGATTAACTTGCTTCAAACTCACACTAAAGTAGCCATGCATATCGAGAGGGATCCAAATGCACTTATACTAGAAATATGAGATAACAATGGTCAAGAGTGATGATGAAGCCCCTAGGATGAAGATGCCATGGAAAATTAAACATAGAAACAAAGGAAGAAGAAAAGGAAAAGTCAAATCAAGCTTTGATCATTTTTCCAGCTAGTTGCATGGATCAGATCTAGGTTGTTTGTTTGAAAATAAAATGCATACTCACTCTAGGGCGATGAAACTCATGGTTGTCTGTTGGGTGGGAAGACCCAAAAGGTGAGAAACATACATTCAACTGGTATGCACTCATAAACACACAGGTGGGTATGGGGAAATTCGTGCCTTGGAATGGGATTCCCACTCAACCATGTTAAAGTTATACCTCCTGATAAATTTAATAAAGAGCCACAAAGGAAAAATGTTAGTTTGTGCTTCATGAAATAATTAAATCCTTGTATGCTTAGAACTCGTGAAAAAGAAGGATGACACCATAGGCATGGAAGCTGTATTAAGCAAGGTGGCCATATGATTGTAAAAAATTTAAAATTCAAAAGAAATGTTCAAATGAGTCTTGTTTAGTTCATGCAAGGTCTATAACTTAGGGAACATTGTGTCTAATGTCTCCAAGAGAGGACCAATCAAAGAATGTAATATTTACAACTTAGGGGATGCAATGCATTGCATCAAGCCATTAAGAGGAATGTAATATGCTAAGATATATCACGCTTATGAAGGACATCACACCCAATGTCATCCACAAAGTGAAAAACACATCATATGAAGTGACAAGGCTACACTAAGAACCAAAAAATGCAAAAATGAATAATGCCAATGTATGCCCCCACTTTAAAGGAATTGCTACACACTGTTCTATGAGCAACTACTTTAAAGTAGCAAAGGAAAAATGCAAAAAGAAAGAAGACATTAGAGGCAACTTGAAAAGCCCCTATGCCAAGACATATGTTTTCAAGTAAGGTTGTCTCATCTGAATAAAAAGGGAACAAAAGAAAGAGGGGTTTCCCACAAAAAGGAACACACCAAACACATAAGGGGACTATGGATTTTGGGTTAGTATGTTCATTGCTTCAATGTTTTTATTAGAGAGCTCAGAATTGTCATCATTCCTCAAATACATAGAATTGGAAGAATGACACAAAGAGAGAGAAAAATAAGGAAAAATAAAACCAATTTTGGGTCAACATGAAAGAGACATTGTGGTCTCAACACTGTGCATTGTCCTTAAAAGGAAAACACAAGAAAAAATAAAATGAATGAAAGAGAATAGACATTGTGGTCCCAATGCCTTGCTTCATCCCCAAAAGGAAAACATAAGCGAAAAGAAAATGAAGAGGAAAAGCTTTTGGGTCAACATGAAAGAGACATTGTAGTCTCAATGCCTTGTGTCATCCCCAAAAGGAAAACATAAAACAAAAGTGAAAAAGAAAAGGTAAAGTACGACATATAGAAGAATGGAGGTAAAAATAGAGGAAGTGCACAAAGAGAGAGAGAAAATAAAACACACAAGACAGGGGATCACAACATGCACATGCAATCACACCAAAGAAAAGAAAAAGAAAAAGGAAAATGTAAAAAGTCTAGTAATGGAAATGTAAGTCAACCATCTAACAAGTCATCTGCCTCCCAATCATTTTCAGTGTATTGTGAGGGCGGTTGACTATCCAAAGGGACAATTACAAGTGTCGAACTAGGGGAAGTACCGGGTTCTTCACTTGGTGTAAGAGTTTTTTCATTTAAGCTCATGGAAGAGGAAAATAAAGAATTTAAATAATTATGCACCTCTTCATCTATTTAATAGATCTCTTCATCATCATCATTATCCAAATTAATCACGACGGGAGGACAGATGGTAATTTCCAATAAACCATGTATCAGGAGTTGTGGCTATTGTATCAGATTGTTATGTTGTGATGGTTGTATCATACTATCATGTGTCGGGTTAGGAGGAGGAGTGTGGTCAGGTATTATTGTTGTCAAATGTGGAGGTTGATTTTCTTTGTTTTCTCTAGTTTGTAATTCACGAGCAAGGAGAAGACGTCAACACCTATGCTCCCTAGCATAGCAGTTCTGTTTAATTCTATTTTGAAGTTGTGTTGGTGTAAGAGCTCAGGTTGATCCACTAGAGGCCCCTTTTCTTCCCAAGGAGGAGGAATGGAAGGAACCAAAGGGGATGGGTCAATCACTTTCTCTTTATCTTTATAAACTTGTTTAATTTGAGGAGGCATGATGGTATTGGTCTCATTATCTCTTGGGCATTTAGACGATGAAGGTGAAGTGGTTATTGTTGTTTTCTCTGAAGGTTGTAATATTTTTTCACGCTCAGAGTCAAGCTAAAGTATTGTCTCATCTAGGATAGGAGTGGATGGGGAGATGTGGCGAAGAGACAATTCAACTATTCATTTGGCTTTGAAATTTTGATAGGCAATGAAAAAAAAGTCTTTGTGAGGGGTGATGGGTTCCATTTGTTCAGGCCAAAAGGAATATAAGGAAACATTACCTTTAGAAGACAATGGATTAAAGTTACTATGGTGTACAGTAAATATTTCATTATCAAGCAGAAACTTCAAACATTTGCGAATGATTAAAGGGACAACTTTCATCGAGTGAAGCCAAGGATGACATAGCCGCAGATGAAACTGATCTGACTGTGGGATGATAGAGAATGTTACATCTTATTTTTTAGGTCCTATCTGCAATAGGAGTATGATTGATCCAATCATAGGGCATGCAAAACCAGTATGTGTTTTAATCCATGCTATCGGTTTGTCATAATCATCTTGATAAAGATCATGTAATACTAAAACTTCCTCCATGATCATGTTTTTTCCATTGGTGGGACCTATTAATATCCCATTGTTGGGCTTATCTTAGATGTAGTTGGCTATGTAAAGAGGACCATTGGGAAGTCTTTTAAGTATATTATGAGAATAAAAAGTAATATCAAGAGATTTCTTGGTTTAGCCCTTACGATGAATAACATCTATTGTATCTATGAGTTCATCCATAGGATTAACATGGGTAACATTTGGAGTAAGATCATGTTGTTTAGTATTTGTATCAATATTCATCATATTAGTGTTTGAAGGTTCACTAGCTTTGAAAAATGATATATTTTGTTTAGGCATGGGATTGGTAAAAAATTTCAAATTCTAATTGGGGGGAAACAAACGTATTACCTGTGACATTAACATTTGAAATAGATAGATGACTAGAATCAATGAGGTATTTCACTATGTTTGAAATGCTTGCATTGTTTTGTGTCACATCCATTTTGGTGATGAAAATGACAATAAGCAATTGGTTTAAAGGTGGGGGGTAAAGGCTTTGTAGGATCAAGTGGTTTGATTGTAGGAAAAGTGATCATATATTGTTGTAGCAGTTGATTCATTGTGTTATGGAGAGTATCAGGTAAGGGGGTAAATTGTCTCTTTCGGTCCCCATAAGTAAAAGGTATGGTGGATTTAATAGTGGTTACTTGGTTGTTGATAGGTTGAGGTGGTTATGGAGGAGGGGGATTGAACTATAAGAAGCCTTTTTTTTCTTTTCTAAAGTTTTGTGAGTTATTTTGGTTGTTTTGTTCAGACTTCTCAACTCAACTAGAAGTGGATTTTGCATCACGACTAGTAACTGAGTTGTGATAGTCACAAAAGGTTGTGCATAAATGCATGAAAAAAGGAAATTTCATCATGGTCAATTTATCTTGAATGTGAGTTTGAAATTTTTCAATAAACATCTTTTGGAAATGTGAATCAGGAATCATGACATCTACTTGAGCATACAATCACTAATATCGTGAAATGAAATCAATTACTTTTTTATCCACATTATGTTTACACCTCATTAAGTCAACCATTGTATTTTTGGGTGTCATGCATACATGGAAATTACTTATAAAGGCATCAACACATTCATTAAATGATTGAATTGAATGATTGGGTAAAGAGGAAAACCACTCCAAGGAAGTATCCTTTAAAGTCCTAGGAAACAGTTTAGCTAATAGTTTATCGTCAAGTACAAAATCACTACATAAGGCTGTATAGGCATTGACATGATTAGTAGGGTATCCTTTACCTCCATACTTCTCAAACCTAGCCATCTCAATTCCTTTTGGTATCGGTGTTCTTAAGATTGCCAAAGATAATGGGCTACTACGAACATAATATATGGGTGGTGTGGTTTGGTTTTGGTTTACGACACTGAATATTTGTTGTTGCATGGAAGAAATAGTGTGAAAGAGTTGTGTGATGAGAGGGTTAGTGTAAGCTGTATGAGGTAGAAGAGAGAATGGTGATGGAGTGTATGTAATTTTGGGAAAAGTGAAGGGGACACTAATAGGGGTGAAGGTGGTGGAGGATGGAACATTCGATGCAAGAAAGGAACTAGGAATGCTAGCTGGAATAGCAAAAGGAGTCACATGAATAACCTATTGCATGGTTATTGTAACTTGAGGAGTGGTATAGGTGGGTATGGATGCAATGGTTGAAGGAGGAATGTGAGAGCCTCCTTGGCTAACTACAGTGTTGGCTGGTTGAGATGTGCTAGAGGTGGAAGAAGCATGATTTTGATATATCTCAACAATTTGTTTCATAAAATCTAAGCCCTCATCACTTCTGAAGATTCGATGGATGTTGTCTATAGAAGGAATTGTCATGGTTGAAATGTTTTCAAGA
Source organism: Sequoia sempervirens (assembly GCA_007258455.2). Taxonomy (NCBI): domain Eukaryota; kingdom Viridiplantae; phylum Streptophyta; class Pinopsida; order Cupressales; family Cupressaceae; genus Sequoia; species Sequoia sempervirens. The sequence goes on along the minus strand of VDFB02368741.1, from coordinate 14,084 downwards.
AATAAGTTTTGTTGCAAATGTGCTAAATTCTCATGAATGTTAATGAATTTAGCTTGTGGAATGTGAGCATTTGATGTCACAATTTGCATGCTATTGGTAGGCACAATATTGCTAAAAGTAGGGTCCATTCCTAATGCACTATTGTCAATACCAGGAGTAGGAGCTCGAGATAGTTCAAGGTCCACAATGAGTGTGTTATCACAAGATTCCATGAGTCTTGAACTTCTTCTCACTAAAGTATTATCAATAGGGCACCAAACACTCATGTGCAAAGGTTACTAAAGGTGGGGTGGATGCAAATTCAATGAAAACTAGGAATAATAAAATTAAAATAACAAATTTTTTGTAAACTGAAACAAAAATGTAGTAATAGAAAATAGAAATACAGAAAACATTGTGAAAATGGTAGAAATTGTTGTGTAGAAAGTGCAACTGGAGTAATTCGCCCTTGGTGGCGAATGAGTCCAGGGATGATTTTTTTGTGATTTTTTAGAAAATTTAAAGTGATTTTGATGCTTTCTGGCATAAAACTATGATGTTGATCTAGAATTGGAGTTTTTGTAATGTTTGGAAGTGCAAAAATGAAATCTATATGAGATATTCACTAATGCGATTTTGTAAACTCTAGGATGCAAAATAATGAAAAAGCTAATGCAATGAGTCCTAGGATGTAAATGAAATTTTAAATCAGAAAGATAATGTTCAATATGCCAGTTCACCAAAATGAACTGTAGATTCTAGGATGTAGCATGTGGGTATGTGCAGGATCATGGTATGCCAAAAAGTGGCAATATTTGTAGGGTATGTGGCTGACGACTTTTTTTTCACCCAAAATTAATGAAACGAAAAGGGTTTTTTAGAGGAGATTCTCAGCTTTCCAAAAATATAAATTATGATTTAATTTTAATTTAATAAATAATTATTATTCATTTTTCTATTAGAATTACGACTAAAGTCCAATCGATAGGCTGATTGAAAAACATCTATAACTTTCAAACGGTATCATATTTTTTGAATCAAAACATGCATCACATTCTATGATTTACATACTAGGATTAAAAAAAGAAAAAATTAAATTTCATGAATTTTTGACCAAGTTAAAATGGTCAGACAGACGAAGTTTTTATATTTTCTAAAAGTTGTAATAAAAAATTCATAATTAATTATTTACGTGGAAAAAATTACAAAAAAATATGCATCACATCGGACATGAGTCCTCTACTTATATATAAAATCTTACAAAAAAATATTATCATTTTATTATGGTTAGGGTGGTCGAAGCAGACACCTACTTCTTATTTTTTCCGAAATTTAAGTACTACTGCATTGAAATTTCAAATTTTCACCAAATAGATTTTATTTATTTTAAATAAACCTAGTATTTTAGAAACTACATTCAATTTTCTATAAATTCTATTCTTACATATTTTTGAAATAATATAGATAACTTATTCAAATATTTACGTCAAGTTGCCTAACACTGATTTTTCTGATTTTTTTGCCACTTAAGGGCCTGTTTGGCATACCATGATCCTGCACATGCCCATGTTATGACTCTCATGCTCAATTAAGGTTTTTGACCTAAAAGGAAAGAGATAGATCCCACACAAAAATCTAGGTGGTTCACTCAAAAAAATGAAAGTACAATGAAAATATGCCTAAATGCAATGATATAAATGCAACAAACTGATAAAATGGGTTGATTATTTATGCAAAACCTAAGAAATATGAAGTCTTTGAAAATGCAGTGTGATATGTAGAAATGAACTAGAAATATAAACAAATGAAAATAGATCTTAATGAAACTGAATGGAGTTCACCTAGAGATAGAATTCTAATGCTATAAGGTTCTGGAATGTTTCAGAAATCATTATTGGTGACCACTAGGACTCATTCACTATAGATGGCAAATTAGTCCTACCTTTGGTAAATTTTACTAAAACAAGTTTCGCGGTGTCAGGAACTGAAAACCTCAAAAATCACATTTTCTAGCCTAGCAGTGGGACTCATTTTCCAAAGATGGTGAATCAGTCCACCTACAAAATCCTACAAATTCTTGATTCAACTCTATGGGTCTAGATCTGTAGTTGTCTTCTCATCGGGTTGATGGATTCAAATCTCCATAAAATAGGCTGAATGATGTCTCCAAGATTGAATTAGGTACTTGTTGACTTGAATAGCTTTGATGAATTTTTGAACACTTTTCAACACCTATATCTTTGAAAAATCTTCTTACAAGACCTGCAAACACACATGAACAGAGGGGGAAAATGGTTAAGGCTTAGAGTATATGTATTTTCCTTGGTCAAATTCCACTTTTGTAATCAAACCCTTGATAAAGAAAATGAAATGAAATAAGAAAGGAATGATGAAAAAATAACATGAAAGTGTCATGAACTCACCAAACCCTTGTTATTAAAGTTTGAAGATATGTCAATGGTTGGTCCAAGATGCTTGATTGAATGATGTTATGAAGATTAAATGGATGCTTGAATGTAATAATGAATGAGATGATTGAATGGATGAATGAGTGAATTAGGGGTTAAAATGAATGGAGAAACACTTATTTATGCACACTTATGCCCTAATTTCCTAAAAATACAACATCACAAGCTGACCTAAGGTCTTAATGAATAAAAACCCAAAAGGAATTTGAATTTATTTTGAATCTTGTGTCAAGAGGGACTCATTCGCCACCCATGGTGAATAGGTCCCACTCAAGGCATGCAAGTGGGTGTCAGGGATTAAGTTGTATTTAATGATATTTGTTAGGTTTATATTCAAAAACGCAATTAGTTAAGGACTATAAGTGCATAAATGGGCCAAATAAAGCATAAGAAAGGTGTAATTAGTGGTGACAAGTGTAGAAAAGTGTAAAATTTTGTTACAAGACTTTAGAAAATTTTAGAATAAGGATTGGTAAGGGATAAAAATGGAATATTTAGATGAATTATAATAAGAAAAGTCTAGAAAATTTTACAATTTTTTAAAACACTTCACAACACCTTTACAATACATCATAAAATCTTAATAATTTGAATATTCAAGACCTAATTATATGAATGTATAAGTCACATTACAACATTAAATCTAAGAAAAATAGGTCAAGCATCATAAGAAAAAGACCTAAATGACCATGAAAATTTCTAAAGATCCATTTTGTTATGGTACACTAGGACACCCCCTTTTAAACTTATTTATGGTAGGATTTTAATGATTTTGAATCCTAGATCTAATGTTGGCTTGTTTTATTTAAATTTCAGGATTAAATATTAAGTTTAATATAAATACAAGCCTAATTCACATAGTTTCACCTTGCACATTTAAGTGATCATAAGATTACTTTCACAAGAGCATTGTAGATAATTTCAAGAGCATTATAAAGGCATTGAAGGGTAGGTTATCAAGGTTTTATTGCAACAATTGAAGATCATATCATCGTATCAAAGACATAGTGCATCATGTATTTGGTTGATTTTATGTGTTGATGTAGCATTGAAGATCCAATTCAATCAATGTTTCACATCCTTATTCAAGATCAAAACCTATATTTCTCATGGCCACTTCATGCTAGATTACTGATTTGCATTACAAGACTTTGTCTAATGTATCTTTGTTTCATATTTCATGTTTCATATTTATGTTTCATTGGTTTATCATAAGGTTTAATTACCTAAACAAGTTTTTACCAAGGAAAACCCCTACTCCCTAACAATAAATATTTTTCTCCTCTCTTAATCTGTGACTACAAGTTTTAGATTGAAGATCTTTGAAGAACAAAATTGGAGAAAATTTGTCAAGATTGAAACATTGCAAAAGTTGTCATCCTACTTGCAAGAAAATGAACACTAAGCTACACATCTGATTTCAGACTTTCAAGAGTTGGTGACCTAGGATTTGAGAGTGTATACATCAAGGAATAGGTCCCTGAAATTAGTTTTTCATAACCCTAACAGGGACACATTTGCCACTAGGCGCATGAGTCTTTAGTTATCCATGAAAACACACTTTTTGTGAGAGGTATGTAACATTTATCCCTTCCAAACTCTCCTTAAATGCTATAGGTTCCATTAGTTTTATGTTAAAAATTCTAAAATCCTTTATAGATCAAAATTTGGAGTTTATTTTCTATGCTTAATCTTTCTCCCAAATCCCATGTTCAGTCATTTCTATCAAGACACTTTGCACCTGAATAGGACACTTTATGACTGTTTTTGAGTGTACCATAGTAAAAGTATTCCTTGCTTGATTTGGGAAAAATTGATGATGAATTGGACTTAATGAGGCCTTGATTTAATGTTGTGAGGTGTTTTACACATCTGCACTAGGTCTTGGACCCTTGAAAATTGAATAAAATGTGTTCATCAATGTCTTCTAAAGGTTTTGTAAAGTGTTGTAATAGACTTTCACACCTCTCTAGACTTAATGAACCCATTTTCCCTTAATTTAGCATTGCAAAATATATTTAAAATTTTCATTATCACATGAATCTAGAAGGCATGTAAATTAAACATAATTCTAATCTAGTGTTGTAATGTGTCTTACACATTCACATTAGATGTTGTGCCTTTCTAGGCTGTGTGGACCTCATTTTAGTGTTTTAAATTGTATTTAATCACACTTTAAAATTGAATTACGTGTCTCAAGCCCTAATAGACCTTCACATCATCATTAATAGGTCCCTATGACCCCATATTGTGCATCTCGAGGCATAATTTGATCAAATACTTGATGAAATCAACAAAAGAACTGGAATTCCTCATTCCCCAACAACCCAGCTAGCAAATGGGCCCCTTTAGGACTAATTCATCATCTGTGGTGAATGATTCATTTCCATCTGGGACTGATTCACCCAAGGTGGCGAATTAGTCCCATTCAGGCCATTTTTGAGTTTTGAGCAGGAAAAACTAGAATTTAAGTTTATTATTTTCTGTTGGCCTTGGGGATCCAATTAACATGAAAATTAGGCTAATTTACTATAAATATAATTATTTAAACACTAATTGATTTCTCATTCATTCATTATTCACTCATCACTCATTATTCTTCTCAAGCAAGTTAGGGTTTTATCATCTCAAGTCACCAAGATAGCATTTTCAGACATTCAAGGGTAGATTCTTCATATTCTTGTAGTAATCCAAGATCAATCATCATGGAAAGGTATTAACCCCTTCATTTTATGGTCATTCTTCATATTATTTCTTCATTTTTCTTAATTACCTAAAAGGGGTTCAACCAAGGAAAATCCCCATGCCCTAACATTCAACATTTCTCCTTCTCTTTTTGTGTGTTTGTAGATTTAGGCATCTTGAAGACGTAGAAACATTGAAGAATAGGTTAAATATTTTTTGAAGACATATTCTTGTTGACCAAGCCAAGATATCAACAAAAAGTCACTTTGAGACATAGAAATCAAACTTTCAGAGGAGGACACTTGTCAAGAACCGAAGTGCAGAGGTCAAGGGATTCATTTTCAGCTTTTTGATTTTCACAAATTCAAAAGTGGATTGATTCACCATTGATGGTTATCGAGTCCCGCCGCTAGGCCTTAAAAAAAGGTTTTCTACAGTTTTGGATACCCATTTGTTTGAAACAGTTTCCCAGATCCGAGACTAATTCACCCAGAATGGCGAATGAGTCCCAGTAGACCAAATTTTTAGTATCTATAGCATTTTGGATGTCATTTCTAGTCTCGAAAAAGATCTCATGTCCACACATCTAGTTTTATCCATTTTTGTTACAGTTTACTATTCATTTCTAAGTGTTTTCGCATATCATAATGTGTTTTCAAACACTCTGTTTCCTTAGTTTGCATTCATTAATCAGTATATTTTATTAGTTTTTTGAACTTAGGACATTCCATTTAGACATATTTCTATCATACTTTCATTATTTTGAGTGAGCCACCATAGTTTTTTGGTCTATCTCTCTCCTTTTAGGTGAAAAACCCTAAGAGAGCAAGAGAGCCATAGCAAAAAAAATTGTTGGTTCATTGAGATATGTTTTCAATGTCCTCCAATAATCTAATTTAGATGAAATAAATTGTGTTTAATATCTCTATGTTTAGTCTACTAAGATCTAGTCTTACATTTAAGTTTTGAGTTGGTTTGCTATTTTATTTCCATCTCCCAAAAGTGTGTTTTAGTCATATTTAGCCATTTTGTACATAAGGGTTGAAAGTGGATTTTAACTTGAGGGGTCTCATTTCCCAAATGAAATAGAATAATATTTAGGTTCATTACACTCGTTTTGAGCTTTCTATTTATAGTAAGTTTGGTGAAATAGCCCAAATTTGGTATAAATCCTGTGTAGTGAACCCTAACCCATTTTTATATGTTTCACATTTATTTACATGAAAATAACTTAGAATATACTACATTTTTTCATATTTCTTTAGAGATTTTCTACTATACTATAAATTATAATTGGAATTTGAATAAGGAGAATTAGTTGACCTAAAAATTTCCCAATGGCATCTATGAAAATCATATTGTCATAAGAAAATCTTCAAAAATCAATCAAGAATAATTCTATTAGATGGATCAACATAATTTGTACATGTACACACAAGTGTATTATCCACACGAAAAATTTCATATCTATAAGTAGGTTCAAAATTGTACTTGTAAATATTATTTTAAATAACAATCATATAAGTAAACCACAATATCAAATACAGAACTGATAAATTCAAATGTGTTTAACTAGCATCATAGGAGGTCATGGTAAATCAATGTATTTATTCTTGATATCATTGAAAATATATATTTAATTTCGTGTGCATTAAGCTAAATTCTATTTATTAATCCAAGCTATTTATTCTATGAAAGGTTTTAGTCATTACATAATTTATTACATTATTCTATATTTATTAAAAAGTAATTTTCTTTTTTAATTCGGTGATCCCATCTTATAGTACAACCCTTAACATTAACAGGGCATGATTTTATTGAAGAAGATGCTCATACAATATGCAAACATTCATACAAATTTTTGATAATCCAGATCACTCGAGGCGCATGAGAGAGCATACGTCTAATATGTAGGACTTTGGGACCTTAACTTAGACTCTAGATTCCAATCTAGAAATATTGGCCTTGCCAATAATGAGGCATCCCCAACAATTAATAGAAGGGGCAAAGCTTGTAACCTCAAGGAATATTATAATAAATTTGGACTCTGTCCATATGAGAACGACACTCATCCCATTACCTACCACACTATGGAGTAGACAGTTGTTAGGTTGTCCGTCGTAAACACTAACATAGTGGAGAAAAGAAAGATGATGACTTTTTAGACACCCATGAGTGAGAAGGGCCCACTTAACACCTGTAAATGGCTACAGGTATTGTGTCCTATTGTCACATCTTAACGTAGGTGAAATCACGGCATAGAAAAGCCCATGTGCTAGCTCCAAGGAAAAGGTATTGGGTCCATCGATTTTGTTGGTAAAGGTGAAAAAGCTAGTTCCCAGTCTTGAGTATATGCATTGAACACATAATCTCTTTGTACAACATAATCTTGGGAGTATGCTCGATCCATTTCCATCCTTCTAGCCATTGTTGCAGGTTTGAGAGTTATCTGAAAGTCTTTAATTTGAACTACTAGGTACCACCTAGCTTCTAGTGGGCATAATTAAATTTTGGGAAAATCATATCCAGTGTGAGGATAATCTGTTAAATATTGATCCATGCATTGGGTCATTTTCCACCATAATCACGGATGAATGTGCTCTAAGAATTCGTTCATGTCTTCATTGAATCTTGAACCAATTAAATTTGTGTATTCTTTGAAGGAATCCTAGTGGAAAGTAATTCTACTTATTAACCCAAACTTAAGACATTTAAGCAAATTTATCTTGCTTTTCTTGGACCAATTCATTCCAAAGAATCCTCATATTTTGAAATGGATACAACCATATCTGCTACACCAATGCCTTATTAGGGCATCTTGTAATCCCATAAGTGCTAGGAAGTTTCTTTCTTCATCAGAGTCAACTAACCCTTGTCCATGATAGTACTGAATATTTTTTTTATTTTCTTGGAGCCACTTATTGAGGAAAAAAGATTCAAGTAACTTGACAACTATATCCTCTAGTAGGTAGGGGAGAACCCTTTTTTTCCTTCATCTTTAAAATTCTCATCATCTTCATGGATAAACATTGAAGTTCCATCTAACTTGTAGAATGAAGGGCTTTTGAAAACAAGATCAATATAGATTGATGTTGCAAGTTCTCTAGTTAAGGCATCTGCTAATGGATTATTCTCACCTTTTATCCATTCTATCTCAAAGTTATAACTAAGAAAATCAAAATATCATCTAGCTACTCTTCCTTGGGAAATGTATTTATTGGGCTTCTTATTTAATAAACTTATCATTGCTTGATTGTCTGTGCAAACAGTAAATTTCATTGGTTTGAGGAAAATTTTGAAATTTTCCATACTTTCTTTATAGCTAGTATTTTCTTTTTATAAAGATGGTATTTTCTTTTAGTATCAGTGAAAGTTTCGAATCTGTAGCCACATATATGCCATTTTCCATATTCTTCTTCTTGTATGAGCACATCAAACCATGTTGTGTTAGAAGCATCAGTATACAAAAATAATGGTAAATCTAGAACTGGGATTTGGAGAGCAGGTAAATTCTGGCATTTTGATTTAATCCTTGAAACTACTTTAGTACCCTTCAAAGACCATCCTTCCTTTTTCCCCTCTTTGAGATGCTCCTGTGGCTTTCCTATCTTTTGCCAATCCTTTGTAAAAGGGTGACACATAATTCAGGCATCCAAGAAACATTTGGATTTGCTTCTTATCTTCTAATATATTAGGAAATTCTTGGATACACTAGAGAATATGTGGTTGTAGCTAGACTATTCCCTTATTAAGGTGAAGACCAAGAAAATCTACCTGAGATAGACCAATTACCATTTTCTTAGCAGTTAAACATATTCCATGTTTTTGATAGCTATATAAAGGTCCTCCAGGTGCTGCAAATGATCAGTTTCTGAATTAGAGAACACAAGAATATCATCAATATAAACTACACAAAAGTCCTTTAAATGTTTTAATGCCTGGTCCATTCTTCTTTGGAAATAAGCTGACCAGTGTTGTACAGAGACCAAATGGCATAACATTCCATTTATATAATCCCTGAGGGACTGAAAAATGCAGTTTTATACTTGTTTGACTCTTTCATCTTTATTTTCCAAATCTTGAATTTGCAATCAAACTTAGAAAACACTTTCTTATTTATTGCTCCTCTGATCAAATCTGAACTAAATGGAATTGGATAATTAAATGGAAGAATGATGTCATGAAGAGGCTTATAATTGATACAAAATTGTTTTTTACCTCTTTGTTGTTCAACTTGCTTGTTTACCAGAAATGTTGGGCATGAGAATGGGCTTTTGCTTGGTCTGATGAAATGGCCTTCAAGAAGCTCATTCAAGTTTTCATCCATTTCTTTAACTTTAATCAGGATCATTAAATAGGTAGGTTCCTATGGAATGATAGATTGACATTGTGGTCTGATCTGGATTTCACATTCTTCATGCTCTTTTGACTAGAATTGTAATGGGTTCATGTTGCAACAATCTTTTCCAAATATGTTCTTTATTTCTGCAAACATTTCTGTAGATGATTCTATTAGTTCTTTAACTGATTCTTTTTTCTCTTTTTTCTCACTAGTTTCAAATTTTTGATTGACTATTTTAAGGGTAGGTATCTCTACTTGACCAGCTTCATGTCTTACAAAAATTTTATGCTTCCAAAAGTGAAGCAGTTAATATTTAGTGAGAAATAGAAAACCTAATAGAACATCATCTTCAAGATCATTGTATTCAATAAAGTCTATTAAAAAAGAATTACCCATTATTTCCACATGTACATCTTGTGCATATTTTTCCATATGAATCCTTTCCCCATTAATTGAATAACTGTGTGGCAAGTCTGGTCTTGGCTTCCAAAATTTGGGAGGTATAGCATTTTTCTTTACACATGACCTTGAAGATCTTGTACATCTACAAAATAATCCATAAGAATCTTCTTAAAACATAGAAAATAAAAGTTAATCCTTATATAATTTCCATTATTATCCAGTAATAGAGATGCAAATTTTTCTTTGGTTTTTTTAATTATACTGGTGCTACTACTATTGCTTTCTTCCTTTGTTTCTTCAGGTTTCGATTTTTTAGAATTTTTTTGTTTTAATTGTTGATTAGCTTTAAACAAGATGTCCTTGATTTCTCCCATTGTGGCAGAAAAATTTCTTAATTATTTATGTTGAGTTTTAAGGGCTTGTTTAAGATCAACTATATCATCCATGATGAGATCAAGTTTTTTAAAGACAACAATAATATCAGTGTCAGCAGATTTATGGTTGGAAGAAGATGGTTTATCTCTTTGCCATGGTGGAATTTTGTAACCATAGTCAATGTGTCCGGATGCTCCTTTCTTAGGTTTCTTCTGCAATTTCAATTGTTTATGGAGTTCTTCCTTTTCTAACTCTAGCTTTTTCAAGGTTTCCATATGCTATTTTACAACATTTTTCCTTTTTTCTTTTGTTCTTATAGTCTTATATGGATCTTTTGATTTTTCAATTTGAATTTTAATCTTGATGTCATCAAGAGTGTGTTTAAGCAAAGAGACCAAATAATCTTCTTCTGCATCAGAGGGAGATTTTGATTCATATGATGACCTTTTATTATCATAATGTCTTTGCATATCCTTAAGATCCTTAAATTTCATCATATAACTAGTATCAAGAACAATTTCAAGTAATTCATACAAACCTTCAACATCAGGAGAAACATCTTTACTATTTAGTATTTCCCAATCCTGGTTTTCATAGTCAAACATTGCATAATTTTTTGTTCCAATATTTAGCTTTTTCGGACAATTTGTTACATAATGAGGTCCTTTACAAATAAAAAACCCGAATCCTCTAAAGAGCTTCCTATTTCTTTTCTTTAATAAGTATGGTGGTGGTTGTTTAGAAAATCTTCTTCTTTTGTATGAAACCTCCTTATATTTTCTTTTACCATGCATCCCAAATTTACTTCTTTTGAATGTATGTTCTCTTTCACACCTGTTTTGGGAACACTTTCTACATTTGCATCTTTTACCACAACTTTTCTTTCTAAATTGTTTGAGCTGTTGAAAATCTGCAAGTGGATTGATAGGTGGCAAGTCATAGAATTCTTTCAAATTACATGTATAATTATATTGTTCTTTATTGTCTTGCAAAGCTCCTAATAAGCATTGTTTTTCAAGCTTGTAGCCAATAACTCCTTTTAATTATGCAAAAGTACATTCTTATATTGTCTTATGTTCTTTTTTGTTAATATAGTCTTCTGCCCATATGCCTAGACTACAAGGTAATGAATTTAGATACTATTGCTTTGTGGTTAGGTCATGTAGTTTGTTGGTTGCTATCATGAAGGCTTCAAAGACTAAATTGTATGTGTGAAACTTGACCAAATTCTTTAACTTCAAATTTTGTAATATCTTTTTGACTTCAATTATTTGATTGAAGTTTCACTATAGAAAAGATCAATTAGTAGAGACCTGAATTCTTCAAAAAAGCAAAGAAAATGTCATACTTCCCCATTTCCTTCTACTTGACATAATTAGTATTTTCATCTATGGGGGTTCTTTTACCAAGATTTAGCAGATTGTTCAACCAATTTCTAATTTTTCCAGACAATAATCTGACTGCATACAAAAGTTTTATGGGTTCATTCCATTCTGCACTCATGTCAAACATATTTGCAAGTGTATTTGCCCAAGTGCAGATAGTATCGAAGGGATCCACAATTTTATCAATATTGAGAATATATCCACTTACAACAAATGGACTAAGTTTCCTAGGCTTAGAATTTTATGTTATAACATCTTTCATCTCAATATCAAAATCAACAATTTTCTTCATGGATTTCCAAGGCTCAACTTCTTGCAAATTCTTATAATCATAAAAATTTAACTCTAACTCTTCAAAATTATAAACATGAGTATTTACAGAAGATTCAGACTCACTAGTAGAAATTTCAAAAGTATTTACATTAGATGACTCTTCAACATAAAACTCTTTGTTAGCAAAACTAGGTTCATCCATATACATAGGTTCTTCTTTCTCTTCTTCTACCTCAAGTTCCTACAACCAATCACGTATTTTTCCCTTTTCCTCTTTGTGGCTAAACTGTGCTCTTTGACTTTAGGCATGGATATTTGTGCAGATGGTTGAATTCTTTTAATAGAGGTTTCAATGATCTCTTCCTTTTCATTTTTCCTTGTTCTTCTCTGCACAATTATTCTTTTTTATTTTGGGATTGGTTGTTCTTGTTCTTTATCTCTCTTTTCTTTTTCTTCTTCCTCAGAGCTGTCTTGGTGAGTTTGTGTCTTTCTGATTTTCTTGACTACTAGCCTTTTTTTTCTTGCTTTTTGGCCACAACATCTATAAGTAATTTTTGATCCTCCACATCTTGTTTTCTAGCATTCTCAAAATGCTTTTGATTGTCATAAATGGATGTTATATAGCTATCTTGAAGAGTCTAGTTGGTTACAATGGTTTGAACATCCTGTTGTGCTTGACTTATTGGGTAACTAATGCTAGAAAGGTTGTTTATAATAGAGGAAGAGTGTTGCTCAATCTTTGTGATAGAAGAACTAATTTTCCCCTAGGTAAAAGATAAATTATTAAGCTCAATATGATTCTTTAATTAGTTATTTCCAACACTTCTTATATCTACAACCATTTCATCAATGTTGTCTTGTGTTGAGATTATCCACTGGGCTAACCAATTTCTCTCTGCTTCAGAGTTTTTTTGTTTCTCTCTCAGATCCACATGAAATCTAGCTTCATATCTACCCCAAAGTTGTTTATCTGGATTAACAACTGTAAATGTCTTATGGGTTGGCCATCGGCCAGGTTCATAGCCTATGACTTCTTGCTATTTTCCCTTCATTTCCAATTTATAAATACTTTTATTTTCAGCTCTTACTCTAGGAAGCTTATCTTTCATCATGCAACCTTTTTCACCCATCTTAGTGATTTTGATTCCCTTTCCTTTTGTATCTTGTTTTTCCTCTTCCTTGGGAGTCAAGACCAATTTTTTTCTTACTTTTCTAGCCAATCTATCCATCAACTTAGGATTACTACTCAAGTTAGATAGTGTAGCCAAGGAATCTCTAGAAGGGGAAGGATTGATGGAGGGTTTCCTATATAAAGGGAAATTACTAGATGATCCTAATTCTTCTTCGAGATTTTAGTCTATGTATGGCTTATTGGAAGTAGTTGGTAAATTTATTAATAAAGAATAAGATCTTTTAGAAAAACTAGGTCTACTACTGGTGGAGGCTTCAAGTTGCTCAAAAAGAGTTTCATTAGGTAGAGATCTAAGATTAATGCTTGATACTTTGCGACTCTACACACGAGGCTTACTAGACCACAACCTATGAGATGGGGTAGGAAGTTCTTGAACTCTAGGTTGTGATTGGTTAATCATTTTTTCAATGATGGGGAAACCAATATCAAATCTTTCATGGTTAATGTGTTGGCCAAAATCAAGGATGTTTGAATTTCCTTCTGGGTAACTTACCCCAGATGGAAAGTTTGATGGTGGAAACACAATTTTCAATAATCAATAGATACAACAACCACCAATAGTAGCATAAATGGAATCAAGATGAATCTCAACACCTTTTACTTGGAAAAGAAGATAGAAAGAAGACTGTACATATTTATCTTCTAAACTAATGGGAAAGTTTTGTTAGACAAAAATACTACCATCACTACCTTTTTTCTCGTCTGAGGCTTTGGTAAGGATTCCTTTGAATTGGGCTACAACAACTTGGTCCCATATACAACACCTAGTGTCTATAAGACTGCCAAAATATTTTGCACCTATATCATAGTTAAAATGGGGATGAACTATGATATCAACATAAGAAAAGTGAACATGAAAATATCCTTTTTCTCTCCATCACTTAATATCATCAAGAAGTAAAAATTGAAGATAGACTGGAAAAATCCCATTTCTAGACACTTTAAGATTCAATTTAGATTGCCTAACAATATGCATTAATTTA
>VDFB02368740.1:0-12726 GCA_007258455.2 Sequoia sempervirens | reverse complement strand
TGCATTGACTTGGGTTGACCAGTATGGATTTGTAGGAATGAGACATGTGGCAAGAATCAATTGTTTGACCTGATTCACATCATTGTTGTGAATCATTAAAGATCTATGGAATAGATTTAAAATGATCACATCAACGATCATGTTTTAAATGAAATGGCAGCTAAGTGATGGTTGATGGATTATGGAATGATTTTAGATATCAATGAGTAGATTGTGAAGAATTGATTTTGACAACTACAGGATAACAAAACAATGGAACTCCAAATTTGGACAAATGGAATTGAGGCACAAAAAAGTGAAGTAACTACTCTAGTTGCTTTCTTGTTGATGATTGGAATAATTAGATGTCTCCACTAATGCGATAATAGCTACATATTTGGAAGAGGTCAATCAGGCATATATATGTAATTAATTGTAGATAAAATCCTAAGATTGTGATACACCAAATATAGAAAATGTATTGAATGAGGCCAGTGGTGTTTGGCTCGAGGTGTAGAAGAAACTTGTCAGTGAAGGTAAGTATGTGAAGTTGAAAAAAGAGGTAGATGAATGAGAGAGAGCTCAGTATGAATTTGTCTTGAGAAGAAGACCTAGACTAAAACTCAAAAAATCATCTAGGGTATGCATCAAGTGTGAAGCAATGTTGAGATACTGTTGAATAGAGAGGATAAGTGAGGATGCAGATGTTGAGATAGTAGTTGTAGAGAAAGAGAGAGTTAGAATAAAGGATTTTCTAAAGTACATAATGCAGAGAAGATAAGATAAGGTCAGAGGCATGAGTTATTGAGTTAGCAACAATAGAGATAGAGAGAGTGCTTGCATAGAAGCAAAGAAGAGATTGAGTAGTTGCAAAATAAGCCTGTAACACATAACTTTATTCACTTGAATCATTTGTAATTTGGATTTGTAGCTCCATAACTCTTACGTTGTAAATTTGATTAGTTGGTGTCATCAAATAACTAGGTTGGTGCTCAGTTAGGGAGTGGGTGCTTCCTTGGAGTTGGTGCTCCTAAATCAAGGGATTGGTGTCTCCTTAGGGTTGGTGCTCGGTTAGGGAGTGGATGCTTCCTTGGAGTTGGTGCACTCCTAAATCAGGGCATTGGTGTCTCCTTAGGGTTGGTGCCCTTAAACATTGTAAATAGTGATATTGGATTAGGATAGTAGATCCTAACAACTATTCTCACCATGGTTTTTCCCATATCGGGTTTTCCATGTATATATGGTGTCATGAGTATATGTGTCTGATCTCTCTACATATACTTTTATATTGGTTTAAAAGTATTAAAGAACTAGTTTCAATTTATCTACTAGTTCAAACCCGTCTCAATAGATTATTGTGTTCAAACACATCCTTCATACTGAGGGTAGATAACTTCTTAGTAAAATCTTATTCACTATGGATTTAACCTAATAAATTTCTCCAAGTTTCCTTCAAATATTCATTGTAGTATTATTTTCATGCACATTTAACAACACTCAATCAACCAAACTAATTCTAATAAGATCTTTTTCTTTTCTATCCATCTTGTCTCAATATTCTTATGATGTAGTTGTAGGTTTGGATCTAGATGCTACATTTAAACATAAAAATAATAATAAATATCATAACATAGGTGTAGATAGTGAAAAACCTTACGAGAGAAAAAACTACACTCCAAAGCAATTAAGCATATTACTCAGTAAACCACAATTACAATACAATTATAGAGAAAATTTTCATAGGAGTATCACTAAATGGATGTCTACATGGATTCCTATAACTTAATAGTATTTACAAAATTCTACACATAACCTTCGTCTCAATCACCTAATATATAGAAGATACAAAACTTGAAACTGTCAAATGGTAATTAGAAAACCATGAGCTAAAATCAACCAAAAGTGGTGCATACGTTATTTCCCAATCAAGGATGCCTTATGATGTGTCATAATATGCAACACAAGTTGGTCAACAACTGTAAATCCCCTTTACAACTCTTATATGAGTCTAACAAATTTTATATTTTCTATGCAAACTTTCAAAGGCCATAAATTTTGATCTAGTGGGTGGATTGGGCCCATTTTTTTTAAATGAAGTACTCAAAGAAATTTGTGCAACAAGCACATTTTAGGTAGTGCTAAGGAATTAGTAATTTTTATTTTGACCAAAAACTAATCCTATATCCCACAATTTTGGTTTTTCTATTTTAAATCCAAAAAAACACCCTTTGTAATATAATTAATAGTAGGAGCAATATTGAGACACCTTTCCCAAGAAAAGAAGCTAAGAAAAATCAAATATCCTACTTATATATGCGGGTCAAGCTGCAAAATTTTGACTTCATGATTGATGGTGGTAGTAAGAAGAATCTAATATCTTTAGAAACTATTGAGATATTGAAGCTACCACCCATGCCTCATCTACAACCTTATAAAATATGGCAGCTCAATTCTTGCAAAACTTAAAGAATAAAGGTAACTATATTTCATTATCTGTTTTAGGAAAATACAGTCTATGATGTAGTACAAATAGATTTATGTAAAATACTCCTTAGGAATCCATATATGTATAGTCATATGTGAATGTACAATTAAAAATTTTACAATTTAGTTGTGATGGTAAGCAACAATAGATACCAAAATAAAGTGAATTCATACTCAACATCTATCACACTTATGCCAAAAAATATTACCCCATATAGCCACGCATACTCAATATTAAGCATCACCTCTACCCACAAATCAATTTATTATGGAAAAAGAAGATAAAATATTGGAAACCATGTTCACCAAGGAATCTTCTCTAATTACATGCAAGGTTGTTGAAAAAGGCCAAATCCCACAACAAGATAAGTGGCTCATTGGGTTTCAACTAGTATATAAGCTCTACACTTGCTTCTTAGTCTCAACAAAATTACACTATTGCTTCATAAGGGTGATTGATCTTGGAGGGTGCACTAAAAAAATTACTTTAGTAACACCAATATCATCATTATGGATTGTGACAATTTTGAATCTACTTCTCATATTTGTACTACACTAGAGTACCTCCCAAATTTTCTAGGGAATACAAAGATCCATATCTACTCTAGAAAAAGCCATACATGCTCAAAAAAAAATATGACACACTTTGCATAAAGACACTTTTATAGAAAATATGTCTCAACTAATTGAATTTTAATATCTACTATAGCTTTAGTATGGTCTAATACACCTAGAAAAACTGCAAGTATCCTCACCACATAATATTGAGCATGATTTGTAGTCTTTAGATAATGTTGTTAGCACAAAAAATAAGCATTAACTTCTAAGGCTTGTGATACACCAAGTCACATGCTAACACGTGAAGAATATGATAACAATTCGTTACACAACACAACTCCCAAGGGATTAGAAACGATTTAAGGAAGTTGTTCTACTCCTTAAGGAGATGGTTCAACTCCTGAGCAAGTTTTTATCTCAATGTCATTATTCTTTGTAAACTATAAAGACACATATATAACATAATTTAAATATTCATATGTGATCACTATATCATTGTAATCATAAGATTAGGTAGAAGAAAAGAAACCATGCATATTTTTCAAGGTAGTTAATGTACATAGTAAATAGATGAATAAGAATACATTCTATATTTAGTCCTATATATTTCTCTTTTTAATTTTCTAACAAGCTTCAACACATGCTATAACTTATCTAGATTCTCATTTAGAAAATTGTTGATTGGGATCTTAACCTTGAGCCTTGGATGAAAATATGATTACATTATGTTTTGTGAAAAATTTCATGCTAACCATGACTCCTCTATTAAGCCCTATGCATGTTTCCATGTATGAAACCTTATCCTCACCTTTTCCATGCCAATTCTCATACATTCCCTCATTTATTAGCCTCAATTTCAATAAATTTGATCCTTTTTTTGAAAAAAAAAATTACTATCTTGGGGCATTTATATGATGTGTGGGAATGATCATACATGTCTCATATTTGATTTCAATTCAAAATTTTAATTTTTACAAGATTGAGTTTTGTCCTTTCCTCATATCCTTTGAAAGTTATCCTAATACATATTTGTATGATAATTTATATGTATTGTTCTTCAAAGATATTCATTTGAAAATTAATTCATATTCTAGATCATTAAAATATCTTAAAAAATACTAAGGAGCATTCTTAAGAACATTTAGTTTTGGAGCATTACAAAATTAACACTTTTATCATAATTCATATATAGGCCATTGCACATTTGTTTCTTATTTTCCAACACTTTCCCAAGACCACAAATCTATTATGTCAAGGGGTTTGATTAAGAAGAAATTTAACCTCATAATCCATTAGCTTCTTAAAGATATTATTCAATATTAGTAGGCCTTACATAATAGAAAGCATAAAAAAGTAGGGTGACATGGTTTTAATAGTCCATAATTAGCCAATTCAAGTATGTATGCCACAAGTCAAATTTGTGGAGAAGGTTAAATCCAAAGAATTTGACACCAAACATGCAAAGTACTTTATTGATCTATCAAATTTTAAGAACAACTAGATTTGATTCCATCCATATGCATCAAACACATATAAAATGTGCAATTCTAACTTATAATTCAAAAGTTACGATAAAAAATAGATAACTACAAATATCAACGAATAAAATTAAAGAAAATACTTTATTTTCTATTATTTTAAAATTTAAAATTTTGGTTATATAACCTATCCTATCTCTAGATTATTTAGAATCTAGATTCTATAGAATTTGAGCATGATGACCAACAAAGATGTGGTCTAACTTGTGCCACAACATACATGATTTAGAGTTATTAGCTACATAGGTTGAGTTACAATATGTAGATGCATAAAAATTAAATAAAATACAATATAAAAAATATCAAACTAACACCATATTCCCTTTAGTCAATGTAAACCACTCTTGTCAAGTGTACCATGCTCTCCAACATGATTCATTTTAAAATTGAAATTAATTTTTTTGTGAAAATCATGAAATGTGCAATACATCTATGAGAAAATTTCATTCTCATAATTTCACACAAGTTTTACCTTCCCTTTGCTAACAAGTCAAAGTGAATGATTGTTACTAAGAAACACCTCACCACCATCATATGATTTTTAAGAGAGCCACTCCAAATGAGAAATCATGTGATATGAGGCATCTAAATCAATCAACTATGAGTAATCACTAGAAATACTATTAGAAATAAAAAAGAGTCATGGTTATTATTAGATAAATCTTTAGAAGTCTTATTATTTCTATATTCTTTGACAACATCCTACTTTCTAAAGTTCTAACTTTTCACTCTTCTCTTACTATGTGTTTAAGACCATCCCTTTCACTTAGAGCTCTCCTTATCCCCTTTTTTCTTACCATGTTTTTCCTTGAGGCTACCTTCAACATGCAAAGAATCCTTAAAACCCTTGTCGATATATTTTTTATGAGGAAAATAGAAACAATGGTACCCATCTTAGGCTTTGCGGTACCAACAATGGTAACAACTATTATATTCTCCAAGGATTAAAATAAAGAGCAAGGAAAAAATAATTTATCCTCATTAATATTAGCATATATTTGTCCTAGGTGTTATAGATCCAACTATATAATTTCAACAATATAATTATCTCTAGACCCATATTTTTTGCTTCCACCTCAATCAAACCCTTTGAAATTGTTTGTGGACCTATTCATAACTCATTCAAGATATATAATTTTTTTATGGACTTGATTTGATCCCCATCTCCCATCACCATGTGATTTAGTTTGTGACATCAATGATAATCAATTAGAGATATTTTCTCTTGGTCCATAAACCTTGTTTGAGCTCTATTTATTTATTCTTGTTTCCTTACATGAGCTTTGTTCATTTTCATAGTGGCATATGCATTTGGTATGTGCTCATGTGCTTTTGCTCCCTCTATTCACAATGCTAAATATATATTGATCTTGAAAGTTAATGAAATCAGTTATCACCCTTTTATGGTGACTTTGTCTCATAATCTCATTCATAGTGATCTATGTTATCTTATTAGTGTCCTTAGCTCATAGATTTTTAGAGTCAATTTCATCCAAAAACACATGTAACTTATCAACAAGATGTGCCATTCCCCCCTGTGTCTTGTATGATCCATTAGATCATCCATGTCATTTTTATCCTATGGCTTTGCAACTCTTTCACTTTATTTTGAGCCTTTCAAAATCATCCACATGTCCTCTTCAAAAAAAAATCACTTGTCATTCTCAAAATATTTTCTTGTGCATTATGTTGATCTCACCTAGATCCTAACACTTTTTGAATTATTTTTTTTATATTGGTAAATGTAGGTTTTGAAAAAAACTAACAAAAAATGGAATAAGTACCATGGGGTATAGGACAAACCAAACAACCCATCAAAATGAAACATTGAGAGATGTAACTTCATCCAATCTATCAAGTACAACTTGAACCAAAAATAAGAACCAATAGGAACCCTTGAGATCCAACCTAGAAAATGCTAGGAAAAACTCTATTCGATCTCATATCTTTCACTCTAGTATGAGATTGGGATAGATTTGATAAGAAATTTCTTCCATTTTTGTACAAAAATACAAGAAATACTATCATCTATGTATTTAGAGAAAGGATAAGCATGAAAATTCCTCCACATAGGTCCATATTGTATGCAACCTAAAATGGTCACCTAGACTTTGGGCCCCATTTATTTAATTTGTCAACATCAACTTTCTGAATCAATGATTGTCGCATTTTCAAATCAAATTTCTTAATCAATTCATAGCTATTTCAAATGTTTCAATTTTCCCTAAGGTTTGAATGCTTCATTAATTTTATTTAATCAAAAGAAATAAATCACTTTTAATAAATAAAATAATGTTATTTAATTGAAGTTAATATTACTTAAATAAAATGATGCTATTTAATTAAATCTATTTTTAATTAAATAATTTTATTTTATTTTATTAATATTCATTTCTAAATTACATAATCTTATTTTATTTTATTAAAAAGATATTATCATCTTAAATTAAATGAAATAAATGAAATATCCTCTCAAGAATATCTTGTGATGAAAAAAAAGGAAACAAATCAGTTAAAAGGGAAATAAGCTAAAAAAAAAGAATTCCAATCAAGATTTGTTTCTATTTTTCTATTTATCCCACATTGCTTCTGAATTTGCCTTCAATTCTACTTTTTCCTATAAAATGAGCCCTCTCATTCTCATTTCAAGAATCACGAATTTTTACATCAGACTTATGCTACAACTTTGAATTTTATCATTTGAGATTACATTAGTTTGATTATATAAGCATCTTATTTTTAGAGCATATAGTTTAATATTACATTTTAGCTTAATCTTCATAGTAGATTAATTTGCAAAATAATTCATTTATGACATTGCATGTAGATTAAGTTTCATTTCAATAAATTAGTTTGGTTTATTACATTTTACAACCATTTAGATTAGTTTTCATTGTTGCATTGCAAGAACAGGATTCATGGAGATTGGCATTCTTGCTTCTCCTCTTTGAATCTCTCGTTCCGAGATTGTATTTGCAGGGGAGTAGCAGGGGTTAATCGGGGGGCCACAATCAATCCACTGCTCTTCTGGGATGAGGCGTGAATTGATTTGCAAGGACTCATTATTGAGTATCCTTGCATGCAAGGATTCCGCGAAGTATAACATATTTTAGGTTATACATTTTGAAATACTTAGTTTTTAATTTTAGTTTTTAATTTTAATTTAGTTTTTAATTCAGTTTTTAATTTAGTTTTTAGTTTTTAATTTAGTTTTTAATTTTTAGTTTTTTAGTGTAGTTTTTAATTTCGTTTTAGTTTTGATTCATTAATCCAGCTTCCACTCAGTTGCAGGAAAAACGATTTCTGGGTTTTGTAGCCAGGGTCAAAATCCGATCTGGGTATCTTTCAGTTTTTTGATTTCTTTCACAGATCTGAAGAAAATAGCTGCACAAAAACCGTCGCGCGTCATTTTTTTCAGCTGGCTAAAGATTTAAAAAAATTATTTTTTCATCTTCTACTTGCTGGATTAAAAAACGATTTCTGGGTTTTATTTTTTGCTTCAAAAAATTTCTGGGTTTCTGTTTTTATCTACTCATTATAAACAGATTTTTCAGAAATAAAATTTGAAGATTTTTATACATGTTTTAATTTAGTTTTTAATTTTTAGTTTTTAATTTAGTTTAGTTTTAATTTTAATTTAGTTTTTAATCTTAATTTAGTTTAATTTTTAGTTAGTTTGGTTTAGACTTTAATTAGATTTTTAAATTAGATACTTTTTTTAGTTTCTAAAATTCAAATTAGATTTTTTTAATTTAAAGTAGATTCTTTAACTTTGTTAATTTAAATTAGATTTTTTTACTTTAGATTTTTTAACTTTATTAATTTAAATTAGAATTATTAATTTAGATTAGATTTTTTTTTAATTTAGATTAGATTTTTAATTTTATTAATTTAGATTAGTTTTGTTTTAAATTTTTAGTTTAGTATTAGATTAATTTAGTTTAATTTTAGTTTTGTTAACTAATTCCTTTTAGATTAAATTTTGACTAGATTAAATTAGATTTTTTAATTCTAGTTCTTTTAAATTTTTTTTCCAGAGCATAACAGTTTCTGCAGGACGCCAGTCAGAGAACTTGAAACACACTAACAGTTTGATTGCAGGACGTGTGACAAAGACTTGAAAACAAACACTTATGCTTGTCAAAGATCCTATTTAAAAAAATATTGTGTTTGTTTTCCTGCTTTTCAATTCACATAGTCTAATTAGGGCTTCGTTAAAATTCTTAGGAGTTTCGATAGTGAGTAGGGAATTTGGCTCTTTGTTACATGGAGGTGATGACCATGGACAAATCCAGGCTCCTTATGATCTTACTAATATGATGAACTCTTAGGGAGTGGAGCAAGGTAGTGAATCTTTAGCACTTTCACTCGTCAGGGGATTATGCTCTTCTCTCATTGAGAGAATCAGAAACCCAAAAGCGTGTAGATTTGGTGAAGTGAAACTAGCTCGGTGATTAAGGTTGTTTAGCGTGTTTGGGTAAAGAGATGGGCTAGAGAAGTATGCTCTTCTCCTTTTGGAATGGAAATCGAAACCAGTCCAGAGCCATATCAGTGTCACCTTTAAATTCTGCTGGGAAGTTGAACCTCGGGAGCGACCCAAGTGAGTACACACCCTATAGCCGGTGTTTCCACCTCACTATAATAAGAGCGTCTTGTTGAGTCCTAAAGACTCGAAGAGACCATAGTAACTTCTTTTCCATGACTTGGGCGATCATCATGGAAAAGCTCTGTTTATTGCACTGAGCGGCACCGCTCCGAGCCCTGCTTGCTGGGGTGTGTGATTTTCAAGTGTTGGTGTGGCTGTGAGGCCCAAGCTCTGTATCAGAGGCACCGAAGGTTATTGTGAACAGAAGCCAAGTAAAAACTTCTTAGTTAGTTGCCTACCCGGTTCACCTCCGAAAGGAGTCATAATCTTTGCACAAGGAGGGGGAAGAATCTCTCCGTATGTTGATCATACACAGATTCCCATCATAGGCATACACCTGGACGTTTGGAGGCGGTTGCGACACTGGCCCCTGCTACAAGGGTAACCTTTGAACGTACATTGTTGAGTCCTTGGAAACACCAAAACACGGTTTCTAGGGGCAGTGACACTTACCGCAGGTGAGGTGCACGACATAAGCAATGGGGCAAAGGTTTTGGCTTCTCACCATTTTCTTTGGTAGGGATAGCTATGTGTTTATTTTTGAGTCTTAAACATTGTCCAAACATCTTCAAACAAGACTTCCCCCGATACTATCAAGTTGCTTTTTCCTTGATAGATCCGTTATCTATCACTTTTGTATCACAACTTGTCTGATTGAAACCTATGTGCTTGATCAAAATCTGTGGATATACTTGCTTGATCTTTGAAAACAAACAACAAACTGAAATACTGAGTTCTTCGATTAGGTGACTTGTCCCAGTTTTAGAGACTTGTTCTATATTTAGGGTTTATGTGTCCTTGACCTTTTGAATTAGTGATCCTTGATCTCATAAGCCATTTTGCTTGAGATTGGCAAATTAGGAATTGTTCCTGTCAAATAGATAAATTTTTAGACTCTTTGATAACACACTTGGAGAGTGCTGGTAGTCTCTTTGTCCACCCATTTTCATACAATTCAAACTCAGTACAATTTGTGTAAGTCATCCTCCTGATCCATATGTGCTAGGGTGTTCACCCAAGAATTGAGCACCTCTGTGGCAGTGTTGGTTTGCACCTATTTGCAACAATTCTATTTCACCATCTCTCTCGGACAAGAGAAAATTCTACTATCCTAGTCCGTATTGACATTCTTTAGAATTTTTGCCACGAAACCTTTCATGTCACCAACAAGATATCAAGTGAGCCAAGGAAAGTTTAATTCCTTAGATAGTCTTTAACCAACTACCCCCAGTTCAGACTCGTCAAAAGAGAAAGGAAAAGGAACCAATATTTGACCAGTCACCTAGGAGTCAGTCTGAAACCTATTTTGACCTAAAGAGCCATTTTAGTGACTTGAGTACCCCCTCAGCACCTTCCCACTCAGGTATGGATATGAGTTATACTGTCACTCGGCGGGAGAGGGAAGCCATGGATCAAAATCTTGATGATATCTATGAACAACACAGAAACAACATGATATTTGGAAATTCTTCTCATGATGATCAACCTGGTTCACCCCTCATTAATACAAGATATTTGGATGCCCATCAACGGGATGAAAGGTATAAGAGACGAGCTCACCAAGAACAATGGTCACAACATGAAGACCAAGACAATGAACCTCGTGATGCTCATGTCAATACAACGTATACCAATGACTTGTTCAAACAATCTAGACCAAGCTCACCACTTCAACATACCTCAATGTTCACAAGTGATAGGCTTAGAAGAATTGAACGCGAAAAGAAAGCCTTTCTAGATGAACAAGCAAGAAAAGTTTAGGACAATCCTGGTGGAGGAAGAGAGCCGTTTATTGGAAGTAATAAAGGAAACTCAGCCAAGAGGAGCAAGATAGGCGCTAGCCCACCGATTAAACAACAATACAATACAAGGGGTGCTAACAGTGGACATAATTCTCCTCCCTCCACCCCTTCCAGAACACCAAGAAGTAGAAGGTGGTCAAGGACCCCTTCTAGATCTCCCAGTCCTAGAGGAAGAAGGGCCTCTCAGTATGCTCACTATAGGAGGCAAACTCCTCCCAAAAATTCAAGACCACACTCCCAACATGTACATCCTGGTTCCCAACATGGAGGTGGTAGCTCACATTATGATTTTGATACTCAAGACTTCATGCGAATACAACAAGAGCCTATCTTCCAACAGTATGTGGAGAGGTATTTGGAACAAAACAAAGATAAGTTCTTGGAAAGTCTAATCAACAAGGGTGCCAGAGTCCCTTATAATTTTGATGTGGACAACAAAATACAAAAGCAAAATCCCTCTCAAGAGGAAGAAATCCGCCAAATGAAGCAAATGATGGAAAAAATGATGCAACCTAAGAGCTCATTCTCACTAGACTCAATTTGTCCTAATCCATTCGACAAGATGAGTATTGAAAGATTTTCCAAAGAGGGTGGAATCACACACGAGCAAATATGATGGCAGAGGTGGATCCACACTCCACCATGTACTCTATACTCATGAGCTTTGAATCACCGTGATGACTCCTATTTGATGAGGTTGTTCTAGAGTCTTGAAGGACAAGCAATGGAATGGTTTACCAATATCACCTCCTCACAAGACTTTAGAGAACTTTGTTCATATATTCGCTCAACACTTCTCGCGATATAAATCATGACTGTTACTATGTTGGACCCATGCAACTTGAAACAAACTGGGAACCCTTTGTTACCTTCTTGCAAGGTGGAGGAGACAATGCTCTCTGTGATCCTGACTCCATCCATGAGGAATACATTTTGACATACTCTATAGTAATTTGGTGCCCTCAAATGAGACATGATCAAAAGATAGTCTTCACTTCCTTTGATACCATGATTGAAACTGCATGTCGCATTGAGGATGTTCTAAAAGAACAAGGCATTTTGACCAGACATAACAATAATACCAACAATGGTCAACACAACAATAGGGATAAAGGGAAGAACAACAATTGGAACAAAAACAAACAAATTGTCAATGATGGAGCTGTGGATTCTTCCCAATCAAGAGATCAAAGTGTTCTTAATTTGACTAAGGCTGTGCAAGCAATGAAGCTTAATGCACCTCCACAACAAGAAAGTAAACCAAGATATCGTGAGGCCCAAAACCGGTTTAATTTACCAAATTGGGTGACTACTATGAGTATTGAGCTCCTAAACTCTCATTGCTAACAAATTTAGACATCCCCTCAGATCCCGTGAAAATTTCACATTCCGCATCCTAAGCCACATTGGTGGGATGACAAGGCATTCTGTAAATTTCATAATGGCCCCGGCCATACTGTTGAAAACTGTTGGAAATTAAAACATATCGCCCAAGATTTTATAGAAAGTGGAAAGCTTCAAGTTGATGGCCTAAATACCAATGTTGATCATAAGGCTTTTAAGGAACCTTTGCCTAATTACGACAAGGGGGAAACCTCTAAATCACAGAATGGCAAAGCTGCAATCAACTACACCTATACAGCGGCAGAAAATGTGATAAACATGCTTGAAGTTGTGGAGCCAAGTGTTAATATGATAATGAGTAAAGACCCGCATGGTT
>VDFB02368739.1:0-41886 GCA_007258455.2 Sequoia sempervirens | reverse complement strand
CACATATCATCACCATGGGTGATGCTACAATAGAAGACCCACAAGAGCATGTAACCTTTGAGTCCCCCATTTCCAACCAAGAGAGAAATATTATATTGACCAACTTCAACATTACCTATCTTCTATGGGTTAGTCATGGAGGACCTAGATACATTCCTTTTAGAGTTTGATGTGTCATGCAAAAGTTATGATTATACTATAGATGCACATAGGCTCAAACTATTTCTAGCAACCCTCAAGGATGTTGCTCTAAGATGGTTTATCGGTTTGGGAAGAGATGTTGTTCCAAATTGGAATACTATGAAGACAAAGTTCCTAGAGAAGTACCAAGACTATTGTAGAGGAATAGACAGAAAGAGAGATTCCTTGGAAGACTACATGAAAAGGTTTTAGTTTTGCCTTAATAAATCCCACCAGAACATACTCTCTAATGAGTCTTTAAAACTAATATTCTTAAGGGGGGTTAATGAGGATTGCATGGATGCACTTAACCTCATTGGGGCAAGAGATATCTCTCAAGCACCATTTGGGATATTTGCAAGGCATACATGAATTATTCAAGGTCTTTCACAAAGAAGGTTAGAGGAGATAGGGCATCTTCCATCATCAAACCATCTAATGGATTTTCTAGAGTTGAATTGAGTAATATTCTATCAAACATGAAGGATGATATTATCAGCCATCTAGCTACACAACTAGATACCCTCCATATCAAAAAGAAGCAAGAGCAGGCATAAGTAGCTCTTACAGTATACTTCCCACATTATCAACAAAGAAGGACTAACTGCAAATACAAGAAGGTGGCACGTATCTCTGAAGGGACACCAGACTTTCATGCATTGAAAGGAGAAGATGGACAAGTATTCTACATAGCTCAAAGGAAACCATGGAAGTCGAGACAAGGTATGCCCCAAGATCCTTTGAATTATAACATGTCATTTCCTAGTAACAATTCAAATCTTCCTAATTGGAATCCTCAGTATTGGGTCAATATGCAAAACCAACAATAGAAAATTCCTCAAATCAATTGGAACCAACAATAGAAAAATATGTGGCCATCACAAAATTTTCAAGAATCTAACTATAATTCCCAATGGACACGCCAGTGGCAAACAGGCCAACAATGGAAACACAAAAACATGAATTATCAATAGCCACAACAACCTTTGCAGCCACAACAACAAGCCATTATGCCAAAGCCAACAAATCCAACACCATAGCCACCTAGAGCACCTCATTTTCCAACATAGCCTACACCTAACCCCAATAATAAGAATGTTCAGCAGGCCTACACTAATGAAGTTGTTCAATACCCTGATTATGGGGTAGAGGTGAGTGATGTCCACCTCAAATCAAGGAAAAATTTGGCTGGACCTTCATCCTCTCAAATAACTTAATTGATTGATGAAGAACCCCTAGTAGAAACCTTGGACAATCAGCCTAAGGAGCTTGAGTCAAATTAGGATAACCAAACCAATCCAAGTCTAGAGCCCCCATTCCTTGAAAGATTAACAATTCAAAAACATCAAACACAAGCTAAAATTGACTTGTTGAGACAACTTAAAGATGTTTGTATCAAAATACCCCTTATCCAAGCCATTAAGGAGGTTCCTATCTATACCAAAATAGTGAGAGAATTTTGCCTTGAAAATCTAGGTAGAAAGAGGAAAGATCCTCAGACTGTACAAGTCCTAGGAAATTTCGCAAACATCATATTGGGAAACATAACTGTCCCCAAGTATGCAGACCCTATGAGTCTTGTAGTGGATGTAAAGATAAATAACACTCTCATTAAGAACACCCTAACTGACTTGGGAGCATTTATTAATGTAATGACCAAAGAGACTATGAAGTTGTTACATCAGAGACACCTAAAATGACCTAGGCCCCAAGAAGCTTCATTTTTGCACACTTTCGTCTCTAGCATAAATTAAGTTATTTAATTACGTCCTTGGTCCACATCTCTAATTATTGGGATTAAATAATTCATAATTGTTTAATTAATTCATGTCATTTTATTCCTCCTTGATTATTAAATAAATAAATATTATTTATTTATCCAATACCGCCATTAATTGATCTGTCTTCCTTAATTTAAATAAATTCCCTTGCTAATTTATTTAATTCTCCTTGTCATTTATGCATTTTGATTAATTAAATAAATTTTATTTATTTTTTACGTCACTAATTAAGTCCCCTTCTTCTAAAAATTAAATAAATTCTTATTTATTTAATTTTGTCCACTTTCCACTATAATTAAATAATTATTCTAATTATTTAAATATTCACTAGCTTTTTCTCTCATTGAAATTAAATAAATTGGATTTATTTAATTTAGTCAATTCTCTTGAGTTTTGAATTAAATCATTATTTAATTCAAAACAATTATTTTGTCACATTCCTCCATAATTAAATAATATCTTTATTATTTAATTATTTACTGGTCACCTGGAGTAAATAAATTTTATTATTTAAATTCTCCAGCAACCTCTTTGTCTGTGCCAGTCTTATCTTCCAAATTAATTCTTGACTTTTGACATCTCATTTAAATTCGACCCTTGATTGAATTATCTTATAATTCAATCTTGGCCCTTCATTCTTACCTTTTTCCCTAATTTTGACCTAACCCTAATGCACACCAGCATTTAATCTTGATCATTGATCCTAGGGTTCTTGTCATCTTTTCATCCTAGCCACACGTTCAAAATTGCAGTTTTCATAAAAGGGCAATTTTGATCTCATTTGCTGGTCTCTTGGTCTTTTGATTTCTTGACCTCTAGTCTATGTCTATTTTCTGTCAACTTAGGGTTATAATTTTTACAGTCATAGTCATTCTAATCCATTGTAGGGTTATTTTATTTTCTGCAAATCCTTCAACACTTGCATAGGGCTTAGTCTTTAGTCATAGTTGCTCACACAAATTTGAGGGCATTTTATTTACTGCAAGCTAGGAGGTGTAACAAAGGTCAATCATGGAAGGTGGAGACTTAGGGTAACATTATCCCTTTTGTCTTCACATCACTTCCTTTGTGCTTTGTTATGTCATAGGAATTTTATTGTTATTGTGCTAAACACCTTTAACATAATTTTAGGATTTTCCCTTGATCAGGAAACTTAACTACCTCATCGATGTTCTCCCTTGTTATGCCATTAAGAATTGTGATGCCATTGATGCTTCCACCACATGTATTTTATTTCATGAGGATGAGTATATTGGGTTTGCACTTAAGGATGAATTTTTTGAGATGAATGGCACCACATGGACATGAATTTTCAATTTGAAGAGATTTCCTTGAAAGGGTACAATTTTGTGATTATATTGATGCGTATGAGTTGTTCCTTTGGTGCAAGGTGTGAAATATTCCCATGATGATTGTGCCACAACAATGCTACAAGTGGAGTTTTTGAAGTGAGGATTGAAGAAGAAGAATGTTGCAAGTTTGATAACATAAATGGTATGGCCTTGGAAAACTCATAGAAATGAGCACAATAGCAAAGGAATACATGCAACTAATGGAGCAAGGGGAAGATTACAGCCATAGCCAAGGTCTTATTGAATGGAACAAGGGGCACATTGTATCCAATCATTTGTACTCTCATTGAATATGACAATTTGCTACATAATATAGGTAGTAGGCAATTGCAACTTAAAAGAAAAAAAAATCAATTGATCTATGTGACAAGCAAAGGAAAATATGTAGCTAATGGAGGAAGGGGTGTGAATTACATCCATTGCAAATGTCTTATTGAATGGAACAAGAGGAAAATTGTATCCAATTATTTGTACACTCATTGAATATGATAATTTGCTACATAATATAGGTAGTAGGCGATTGCAACTACCACATGCTATTTTTCCACTGCCACAGTCTGTATTTTATCTCTTAAGAGGGTTTTTAGGATAAATATAGTGTTCTTAACTCTTCATTATAGTGGTGGTTTCTAGGATAAATATGGTGCTCTTAATAATTTTGAGATTTCCAAATCCACCTACATTCTAGCCAATGTAGAGTGAATCAATTTTTTTTTTTAGGTCATTTGCTAAAAAATCAAATGAAAACGAGTGAATTCCACTAACCATGATGGAAATGGACCACTATAAGCAATGAAGATAGAATATACATAATCATTTTGTGTAAATTTGAAATCCTCTATATAAGTTTACATGAATTCATCTAAATTATGTCTTGATTTTTCATTTTTTCTTCAAAATCCTAAAAAATTAACTTTTTATGCAACTTCCATCTTATTCAATGCTGAATTCTATGCAAAAATATTATGATTAATAAAATTATGAAAGGAATAGTCTATATTGTCAAAACTAAACAAAAAATCTCAATATAAGCATTTAAATTCTACAAAAATGAATATATTACCTGAGATAATTAAATATGTTGTAGAAACTTCAAATTATATTCTTCTACATTGTCTAGGAAGCAAATTGGTGCTCAAAAGGTGATGGAGCAAGCATAATATGGTACCACAATAATTCAATTACATAAAATGAAAATTTATTTTTAGAGAATGCGTAGAACCAGATAGAGGAAGCGAATTGAGGGTTGTATCATGGTCAACTCCCTTTTTTACCATTTTTGGAAAAAAAAAATTGGCACTCGCCAAATTTGGTGAGCACCAAATGTGCTACATAACAACCTTTCCATTTTGTGAGTGCAAAATATGATGTTCTCAGGATTTTCCATTTGGCGAGTGCCAAATGTGCTATATAGAAAATTGATAATTGTGATAGCCTTGACCCTACATGAAGACCTATTGAGGGGAGAGAGAAGAGTGGGAGAGACCTAGCAGAGTACCAAGGGATGGAGGGAGAGGTTTAATGAGCTTTACTAATAATGAAAAGGATAAGAGAGATGAGTGGGAGAGACCTAGAGGAATAGTAATGAGACAAGGAGTGAGAGACACAAATATGGATAAGGAGGGATGGAGAGGCAAAGAAGGATTAAACCCTAAAACATTAAACCCTATACCTTAGACACTAATCCCTCAACCCTCAACCTTGAAACCAAAATCCTTATCCCTATACCCTCAACCCTCATACCTCAACCCTCTACCCTTAAACTCTCAACCCTCAAGCCTCAACCCTTAAACCCTAAACCCTTAAACCCTTGACCCTTAAACCATCAACCCCCAACCCTTAAACCCTCAACCCTCGACCCTCGACCTTTAAACCCTCAACACTCAAGCCTCAAGCCTCAAGCCTTAAACCCTAAACCCTTAAACATTTAAACCATCAACCCTTAAATCCTCAACCCTTAAACACTAATCCCTCAAGCCTCAAGCCTTAAACCCTCAACACTCAAGCCTCAACCCTTAAATCCTAAACCATAAAACCATTAACCCTCAACCCTCAACCCTCAACCCTCAAACCTAATCGCTCAACCCTCAACCCTTAAACCCTAATCCCTCAATTCTCAACCCTTAAACCCTTGGCCCCTAAACCCACAGCCCATAAACCCTCTTCCCTCAGCCCTCAGCCATAAGCCCTTAAAACCTCAACCCTCAACCCTCAACTGTAATCCCTCAACCCTATACCTTAAACTCCAATCCCTAAAATCTCAACCCTTAAACCTAATCCCTAAACCCTATAACCCTCAACCTTCAACCCTAAACCATTAAACACTAATCCCTCAATCCTCAACCATCAACCCTCAACCCTCAAACCTCTACCCTATACATTAAACCCTCAACCCTATACCTTAAACCCTATTCCCTATTCCCTCAACCCTCAACCCTTAAACCCTAAGGAGGGAAGGCAAGGTAGAGAGGGTGGGAGAGGGGTGGGTAATGAGACAAGGAGGGAGAGCTAGAGAGGTAAAGAAGGAACGAGGGAGAGTCATGGAGATAGGGAGGGAGAGAGGGTGGGAGGTGTTAGAACTGTAAAATTCTAAAAATTTTACAAGTTGTTCATACCCATGAGTTTCCAAATGAATCTCTACCATAAGCACAAAATCCTCTCTTCATAACATTTTTCCCATATTTGGCCATGTGGTTCCAAAAATAAAATAAAATCCATCTAGTCTTGAATATCTCACTATATAGTCCATATTGGCAAGAGATGGTCAAGGTCTCCCTGACCCATAATGCATTCTTTTACATTAAATATTTGTTGCAGTCTATCAGCAAGACTTTAGGGGTGTCACACTGATCAAAATTCATCTGTAGGAACATATCGACGTGAAACGATTCATTGTCTCAGCCACAAAAAATCACATCGGCAAGAGAGTAATCATCGGAAAGAAGTCATAGCGAAATCATATTGTCTTACCGATCGGTACCCGAGCAAACGTTTTGGCCAAACCAAAAGTCTTCGGAGTGAGGTCTTGCCGAATGTATTATGTCTTACCGACTAGCGCATCAAAAGACTTATTGGCCAGACTAAATGGTATCAGATTGAAGTCTTAGCGAATACATCAGGTCTTGCCGACAAAGTGAGGGGGACTCTATCAAAGGTTATCGGGATAAGGTTATGTAGTCTTTCCGACCCATTTGTCTCGCTGAATGTGGTTTCATCGGTGAGAAAATTAATATGTCTCATTGACCAAAAAACATACCAATGACATATCTTAGTGAGACACGAGGTAACCTATGAGACATCACCCTGGCTCAGAATTGTCACAGCGACACATGAGATGAATGGATATTTCTCGGTGAGACATCAAACGTTGATGAGATGGTGGGACGTTATAGCGATGCACATTTTTTGACTGTCAGTGAGACATTGAAGGTTGGTATGACTGCAGGATGTCTCAGCGGATGTCTTCAGTGAGTGTTAGTAGAAGCCCGAATACAACTGATCGCCAACATTTGAATACGAAGCGACGTGTCTTTTCAAATACTGATGTATAAATGTTCATCTTTGGTTATGAATAGAGAAGAGAGTAGAGAGGATAGAAGATAGGATAGGAAAATATACAATTTTTACAGATCTGAGACTATGATGCATGTTTTAAAAATATGGAGATATTAATGAGAATCAGTTGATGTGGCAGATTATTTCTGGTGTTAATTGTCTGTTGTGCTCATTGAAAGTATTGCTAAAGTTGTCTCCAAGATTTATTCTTTCTGGTTATTTAAATTGGTATAACAAGTTTATATTTAGTTTATCAGTGCACATTTGCTGTATCTGTGTGGTTGATTGATTGGCTCTTTCAAGAAAAGATTAAATCCTTTTAATTGATCACAGTAATCAGGGAAATTCATCTGGATCATTAAGAAGAACTTGGTAGTCATAGTCTTGCATGTTTATACAAGCTATAAACTAAAACATATGCCAAACAATTTGAATGTTTTCTAGAAAGAAGTTTCTCATTTTGATTTCATTTGACTCCACATACCCAATAAGGCACTAGTCTCTGCATTTTATCATTTAGTTTCATTCATTCTTTACATCTGTTAACTGAACATATTAGGTCTTAGTTTTAATATTACTATACAATTTATACCAAATCTAGTTTTATTTGTTCACTTCCATCTCCCATTGTGGGAAAAACATTTCAAAAGGGGATAAGCATAAGTCAAGTCTGCTTTATTCATATAGGTACACCCGCCTAGGTCTAGTAGCACCTGAAGAGTAGGTCTAAACCATTTTGACCTTTTCTGTTACCCTGAAACGTATCAAGAGATTGGAAACCTCTTGAGGCATTTCGCTTGCGTTTTTGAGAGCTAGGGGAGAAATCGTCAGCATCGATCAGGCTGCGCTCGAAATCATCCAGGCGAGACAAATCAGAACTCAGAAAAACTCCAGAAATCAGGCGTCAAAGCGTCGATCAAAATTTCAATCTTTTTAAACCGACAAAATCAATCGTTCCGGTCGAAAGATCGAAATCGCGTCGAAAAATCGATAATTTCCGGCATTTCGATCCTCGAAAGGATCGAAAGAATCCTCAATCCGCGTCATCGTCCGCGTCATCGAGATCGAATCGATAAAGCGTCAAAGTCGGAAAAAAAAAATTCCTGCAAAAGGTCATCGAAATCCATCGTCCGAAATCGCGTCAGCTCAATCTCAAAGAAGTGGGATAGTTGTTGGGGAAAATGTGTCTCAACCCTTGCAATTATATATGTTTTATTGATAGGATGTATGTTGGTATGTGGCGTTGATCATGCCACAAAAATCTTGTACACTCATAACAAGACATGGGGTTCGGGGTAAAGCCTATTTTTTTTTTTTGATGACACGTCAAGGTTTTTTCTCGCTGACACATCAAGGTTTTTTTTCCCGTTGACACATCAAGGTTTTTTTTCCCACTGACACATCAAGGTTTTTTTTCCTGCTGACACGTCAAGGTTTTTTCATTAACACGTCAAATGAAAAATAACCTTGTAAAACCCTAATTCTAGAAGGTTCCAAAAATATTGTTATAAGTGGGTGGGATGTATGTAGGCATTGGTGTATTTTGAGAGTCTGATAGTGGTCGTGGTGTCTTTATCTCTGGTGGTGATACTCTTGTGAGAAGCTTTCTATGCAAATATATTGTAATCTTTTTTATTTCTGAATAATATATTGGGCGACTTTTGGAATGTGGAGTTTTTCTCCTGAAAGGGTTTTCCCCACATAAATCATTGTGTTGTGGTATGCATGCTATTTGTGTTTATTTTTTATTAAGTTTTTGTAACTGTTAAAGATCTGTAAAAGTTTTGCATTATTATCCTCTCAAGGTTAGTGTAGGAAGTTGTTCTGCTACCTTATCTTCCTTACAAGTGGTATTAGAGATTGATCACCTTTGGTTTCAGTTGCGGGTTGTTGGGTTTTTTGAACTAATCTAGATTTGAGTGGGAGCTTGTGCAGAAGACACTTTGTGATCTTGTTGCGGGAATTTTTAGATGGAAAGTTCATCAGGGAGAATAGAGGTAGAGAAATTTTTTGGAAATAATTTTGAGATGTGGAAGCTAAAGATTGAGGATTTGTTGATAGATCGAGATCTATGGGATGTTGTTGATGAGAATGTTTCAAGGCCTGTAGATCCTAATCAAGTTGCTCAATATGATGTAATGGACTGTAAAGCCAAAGGTCTAATCAGATTGTGTTTGGAAAACACTGTTTTAATTAATTCCATGAAGAGACCTATGCATAGAAATTATGGAAGAATTTTGGTGAGATGTATCAGGTAAAATATTTAGTGAACAATATTTTCTTGAGGAAGAAGTTGTATTCTTTGAGAATGGAACAGGGTGGATGAATCACAGACCACCTAGAAGCATTCAATATGTTGGTGGATCAATTGGCATCAGTTGGTGTCAAAATGGATGAGGAGGAGAAATGTCAGATCTTGCTTTGTTCTTTTCCTGATTCATGGGATTCCCTTGTTATGGAAATTGGGAGTACTTCTGTTATATTGAAGATTGAAGATGTGGTACATTCTTTGCTTTCTAAAGAGATGAGGAGGAAGGTATCCATCACAACCAAAGGAGGCCCTAAATGTTCCTGGAATACCTAAGGAAAAAGGAAAGAAGAATAAGAAGTGTGATAAATCAAAGTGCAAGGGGAGATCTAAATCTCCTGGAAAGTCCAAAGTTATTTGCTAGAACTATGGTAAACCTGGACATGTTGGTAAGGAATGCAAAAAAGAAAAGAAGAAGAAAAATAAGAAATTTGATTATGATTCCAAGTCTGAGAAGGAAGATGGTGATGTGTTCATTGTAGCTTTGGCAACTCGTGTAGGTAATGATACATGGTTAATTGACTCAAGTGGATCTTTTCATATGACCTTTAATAGAGTTGGTTTTTTGAAAATGAAGAATTTGATGGAGGTAAGGTGTACTTGGGTGATGAATCTCATTTAGACATTGTTGGCCATGGTAAAGTTAAAATCAAGTTTCTTGATGGTAGAATAAAAAGGATTAATGATCTGTTGCATATCCCTGGATTAGCACAATTTTTTTTATCTGTGAGAAAACTAATAGATGCAGGTGTGTAGGTAGTATTTTATGATGCAAGATGCAAGATGGTTAGAGGTGCTATGGTGATTGCTAGAGGTGTCAGATATGGGACATTGCATAAGCTTGATGAATGCACTATTGAGTGCAATAGTACTTCTGTGAAAATAAAGTATGTAGAAGAAGTGAGGGTTTCACCTTCAATAGATGGTCATGGATTTTGAGTACCCAAGGGTGCTCTTTCTTCCGAGACAAAGTTACCTATAGAGAAAACTATGTTATGGCACCAAAGACTTGGCCAAATTAGAGAAAAGGGTCTAAGGACCTTGAAAAATAAAAACCTTGTTGAAGGTTTGTCTCATTGTAATCTTAAATTCAATTTCAGTGAGCATTACATTTATGGAAAAAAAAAACCACATTCAGTTATACTCAAGTTCTCATAAATCTTGTGGTGTATTGGATCTTATTCATTCTGATGTATTTGGTCATGTAGATGTTCCTTCAATTGGTAAATCCACATATTATGTTTCATTTATTGATGATTATAGTAGGACATGGGTATAATTTGTAAAGAGTAAATATGAAGTTTTCAGTCGATTTAAAGAATTTAAAGCAATGGTTGAGTTGCAGTCTAGAAAGAAAATAAAATATTTGAGGGCTGATAATGGCGGTGAATTTTTCTTTATTGATTTTGATAGATTTTGTAAAGATTGTGGTATTCATAGACATAAGAGAACTCTGTATTCTCTACAACAAAATGGAGTTGCAGAAAGAATGAATAGGATACTAATGGAGAAGGATAGGAGTATGTTGAGTGGTGCTAGCCTAGAACAAAGGTTTTGGGTTGAAGCTTTTTCCACTCCCTGTTACCTGATTAATAGGTCTCCTACATCAGCTCTTGTTGATAAGATTCCTATAGAGGCATGGTTGGGTTGCAAGCCTTCATTAAGACATCTTAGAGTTTTTAGTTGCAAGGCATATGCACATGTGCCAAAGGAGAAGAGAAAAAAGGTTGGAGAACAAGGTTGTGA
Organism: Sequoia sempervirens; assembly: GCA_007258455.2. NCBI lineage: Eukaryota > Viridiplantae > Streptophyta > Pinopsida > Cupressales > Cupressaceae > Sequoia > Sequoia sempervirens. The sequence continues at coordinate 30,964 of VDFB02368739.1, read as the reverse complement.
AATGTATCTTCATCGGATATTGTTATGGTGTGAAAGGATACAAGATTTGGGATCCTGTTGTATAGAAGGTAATACATAGTAGAAGTTTTATTTTTAGAGAAAATAAGCATTCTTCTGTTACATTGTAGCCAAAACAAAGTAAATAGGAAGATGTGATTCAATTTCCTTCTACACTTGAGAAAGTTGAATTGAGGCCCAAGGATAGACAAGAAGTTGAGGAGAACTCATCTAGCTTTGGGTCTGCAGAAGAGGAGGAAGAACCTCCAACTCAGCTTGTTTGTAGGTCTACAAGGCATAGACAACCACCTGAAAGGTATTCACCTGATGATTGGAGATGTATTTTTTCTTTGAATACTAACATGGATGAACCTAGATCTATAGAAGAGTTACTAGGTATGAATGATGTAGAATCCTGGAAGATTGCGATGGATGAAGAAATGAAATCTTTGAAAAACAATGATACATGGGATCTTGTACCATTTCCTGAAGGATGAAAACCTGTTAGTTGTAAATGTGTGTTAAAAAAAAGATTGGTTCAAATGGAGGTATTGAGAAGTACAAAGAAAGGTTGGTTGCAAAGGGTTACTCTCAAGTTGAGGGTGTTGATTATGGTGTGATATTTTCTCTTGTTGCAAAAATGACATCTATTAGATTTTTGCTTTCTATTACTGCTACTTATGATTTAGAGGTTGAACAAATGGATGTGAAAATTTCTTTCCTTCATGATGATTTGAGGGAGGATATTTATATGACACAGCCAAAGCACTACATGGTGAAAGGTAAAAGTAAGTTGGTTTGAAAATTTAAGAAATCCTTGTATAACTTAAAACAGAGTCCTAGAAAGTGGTACCAAAAATTTGATACATATGTGTTGAGTTTGGGATTTGAGCATTCTAAATCATATCATTGTATTTATTATAAAACTGATGGTGATCATTTCCTATTTATTGCATTATATGTTGATGATATGTTATTTATTGGTAGAGGTAAAGGTATGATTTCAAAACTAAAATCTCAACTTGCTACTAAATTTGAAATGAAAGATCTTGGTGTAGCTAAACACATTCTTGGGATGGAAATTAAAAGAGATAGAGTGAACAAAAAGTTATGGCTTGGCCAAAGCAAGTATGTCAACTCAATTTTATAGAGGTTTGATACATGTAGGATTATAGACCATTGTGTGTTCTTGCATTAGTTGGAACAAAGTTATCTATTTCAAATTGTCCAACATCTCCATTAGAGATGGAAGATATGAGAAAAGTGCCTTACTAGAGTGTAGTTGGAAGTTTGATGTATGTTATGGTTTGTACTAGACCAGACATTGCCCAAGCAGTGGGAGTTCTTCTAGATATATGTCTAATCATGGTAGAGTTCATTGTGATGCAGTTAAAAGAGTCTTCAGATATTTGTGCGGTACCTCAAATTATTTCTTATGTTATCATAGTAATATGGTTGAAGATGATATTTCCCTTGATATTCATGGCTATGTGGATTCAGACTGGGCAAGTGATGTTGATAGCAGAAGATCCACCAATTCTTATGTGTTTACTTTATTTGGTGGTGCAATTAGTTGGATGAGTAAGCAACAGGCTATGGTTGCTTTGTCCACTACTAAAGCAGAGTATATGGCAGCTACTCATGCTTGTAAAGAAGCCATTTGGCTTAAGAGACTATGTTTAGATATTGGAATAAAACAAGGTGCAGTGACAATTTATTGTGATAGTCAGAGTGCAATATGTCTATCCAAGAACCCAATATTTCATGCCAGGACCAAGCACATTGATGTACAATATCATTTTGTTAGAGATATGGTTGAAGATGGCAAGGTGAAGCTAGTTAAGGTAGAGACTTTGATGAATGTTATTGATTCTTTAACTAATTTTGTGAGCAAAAAGAAGTTCAAATGGTGTTCAAAGACTATGGGCCTTTTGGCCCCTAGCAATTAGAGATGATGATGACACCCTCCCATTGTCCTTGCAAGGTGTTCAACAAGTGGGAGATTTGTTGGTCTCAACCTTGAAATTATATACGATTTATTGATAGGATGTATGTTCGTATGTGGCGACTGATCATGCAAATACTATATAGTTGTAACAAGACGTGGGGTTCGGGGCAACACCCCAAAAAAAATTGCTAACATGTCAAGGTTTTTTCCCACTGACACATCAAGGTTTTTTTTTTTTCTGTTGACACATCAAGGTTTTTTCATTAACACGTCAAATGAAAAATGACCTTGTAAAACCCTAATTCTAGAAGGTTCCAAAAAGCTTGTTATAAGTGGGTGGGATGTATGTAAATGGTGGTGTATTTTTAGAGTTTGATAGCGGTCGTGGTGTCTCTTGATATCTAGTGGTGATACTCCTATGAGAAGCTTGCTTTGCAAGTATATTGTAATCTTTTGATTTCCAAATAATATATTGGGTGGCTTTTGGAGAGTGGGATTTTTCTCCCAAAAGGGTTTTCCCCATGTAAATCATTGTGTTGTGGAATGCATGATATTTGTGTTTATTTTTGTTTATGTTTTTGTAACTGTGAAAGATCTGTAAAAGTTTTGCATTATTCTCCTCTCAAGGTTAGTGTAGGAAGTTGTTTCGCTACCTTAGCTTCCTTACAGTAGTGAGAGACAAATAGAAAGCAAAGTTGGTCTTTTGTTAATACAATACATTTGGCACTCAACAAATAAGTTGCATTGGGAAATACCAACCCAAAGGGTTGGATTTTTCCTTTGGAATCCAACCCAAAGGGTTGGATGACCATTTCATGCCAAGGACACGATTTTTTGAAAGGATAACAAAATTTCACATATTTTTGGTCATGCTAATTGTCAAGTTTGCATGTCTTTCAATGCAATTTTATAAAAAATCATGATGACATTAGGCTCTCTCTTACCTATATAACCATATAATTTCTTTAACATTTTGATTATGTTAAAGCTTTCATCCATAACTTCTCTTGATAGTGCCTTCATTTTTTGTCAAAAACCAAGATGTGCTAGTTTTAGAATAGATTTTTACTTGTTCATCAAATTTTGAAACAAATTATATTTTTACAAACTAGACTCCATTCTAAATGTAATAAAAAATGATTTTTGATTAGTTTTCAAAAAAATTAGGGGGGAGCATGCCAAAATTTTAGCTTTTCAAGATGTTTCCACTTCAAAAATTCATAAAATATTATATATTCATTAAAAAATTAGCCAAAAGAACTAAGATAAACTACATGGCGTTGGCTAATTTCTCACTGTTCAAATTTTTGAAAGTCTAAAAAAAGGTTAACAAAAAAGGGAGGCCACAACGTCATATGCTATGCTACTTTTTTGATAAAAACTTGACCACTTTTGGTGGCCCCCCTTGTTGAAACCCTTAATATTCATTATTTTCAAAAAGAATTAGTAGTTTAGAAAGTAGACTCAGAGCAATTCAACTCTTTTTCTTGTTGCATCTTCAAAATTTGAATGTAACTATCTTCATTTTCTCGTGAACATCAGACTTTGTTGATTTAAAAAAAAAAGTGGCATATTAAGAGCAATTTTTGTGTCACAACTTTGTGCACTTACCCTATAGTCAACAAAATCATTATGCATAATCGTACAAAGAAAGAGTAGTTAATGGACTCAAATTTCATGTTTGAAATTCTCTTCTGCAGCCAATGAAGTTGACTCATGCAATGGGGGTGGGTTGACCTAGGTGTAAGGTTCTTGTAGTGGTTGATGAGTATGGTTTATTAGATATTGATTTTCCTATTGTATTCAATTAGTAGTAGCATGCAATGTTGGTCATTTTAGTGATTCAATCAATTGACATCACATAGATATGCAACTTGCATTAGGCTATATCCTTACATATGGCAGTGACTCCTACTACACCGCAACCCTTGTTTTTCAATTGCTAGATTTACATTCCCCATTTTTTTGCACTTTGTAAACTTCCTCTTCCACTATCCTTCATTCTTCATCTCCAAATTCAAAATATATTATTTGTGTGATTTCACCTATTTCACTTGGTTGTCATTGTCTCAAGCTCAATCACTCTATAAGATTCAAGCTAATCATTGTGCTTTGTAAAGATTCTACCTATTTAACAATAAAACTCAAAGTAGGCTTACCTTTATGATTTTTACCAAGGCATTGATAGACCAAGCCAACAAATTTGTTACTATTAAGAAGAGGTCAAACCCACTTGACCAAGTTATACTCTTTGCTTGGTCTGGTCTAGTCTTATCCATAGATTGCTTGTCTAAAAGTAAATCTAGTGATACAATATCAAAGCCATATACTTTATTTCTAGTTGTTTCGTACTAAACTCACCTTTCTCATAATGCAAAAAATCTTGCTTTTGTGCATATATCCTTAAACTTAGCACCTAAAACACTATTATTTTTTTCTTTCTCCAGTTCAATACCAAATGCTAGGTTCATTTTCTTGAATAGATTTTTAAAATGTCCCATAAAGACTCTTCATTGGGAATGGGAAACTCAAATTTCCTTTCGATTTGATCAGGAAGAAGAAGAGTGTAATTAAAAATATGTATCCAATTAGAAGTCGACAAAACCTTAATCTTTTTCTAGTTGCTTTAAACCCATCAAGCTAATTAAGCAACTCAAGCATAGTTCTCTACACTTCACTATCACCATTATTAGGCCTTAACATCATTTGAGTGGACCTCATATTATTAATAAAGTCGATAAAGATTACAGAAGGAATGTGTCCTATAGACACCTAAAAATGACCTAGGCTTGCAAGCTTCATTTTTACCACTTTCGTCCTAGCATAATTAAGACATTTAATTATGGCCTTGGTCCACATTCGACTATTGATTAAATAATTCATAATTATTTAATTAATTCACGTCCTTTGATTCTTCATGATTATTAAATAAATAAATTTCATTTATTTATTAAATACGTCATTAATTGTCTAAAGTCTCCCCTTAATTAAATAAATGTCTTAATTTATTTAATCACCTTTCTACATTTATTTCTTCCTGATTATTAAATAAATAAGTTTTATTTATTTATTTAATATGTCACTAACTATCATAATTAAATGAATTGATTAATTTATTTAATTAATTAATCTTATCTGCTAAATTAAATAATTATCTTTAATTATTTAATCGTCAAAATTAATATTCCTCTCATTTTAAATAAACGAAATTATTTAAAATGTCATCACTTTCTTAACTGTCAGTCCATTTTGGTAAATAATCTGAAAAAGATTATTTATTGTCTCACAAAATCATATTTTGAATTAATTTAATTCAAAATAGTAACTAATCTTCCAAAAATCAAGTAATCGGGTAGATTCTTGATTTTCCAAATTGAATCTTCAGTTCAACTCTTATCTTCTTGATTTTTCGAATCCCACAAATCAGGCAATCTTTATCTTCTTGATTTTCAAAAATCTTTATTTTCTAATTAATTTCCTCATTTATTCTCCACCGTCGATCCAATTAATTGAGATATTATCTTGACCGTTCGATTAATGAATTTTCCCTAACCCTAATTAGGGATTCTCATATTTATCTGGACCTCTCAGTCTAAGTATTTCTTAGAATTCGATCTCGCTCGTCCATTCAAAATGGCATTTTCTATAAAATGCCATTTTCCTCTCACTTTTAGATTACACACACACGAGTAGACATATTGTAGGCGTATTACTTATTTACTTGCACACTTAGGCTTCTCATTGCAATTATTATTTGTATTTGATCAAGTTTTAGCATTGTTTAGGCATAGACATTGGCAATCATAGTCATAGGCATAGGCATTTAGACATTGCATAAATCCTTCAAAGCTTGGCATAGGACTTAGACATTTGCAGATTGCTCATGCAATGAATCTGAGGGCAAAGTATTATCCAACAAGCAAGAAGGTACTATGGAGGTAATCATGGAAAACTCGATTTACAGGTATAACTATTTTATTGTTTAATTTCCTTTGTACTCAATAGATCTTTGGGTTTCATTGTCTTTATTGATTTACTACCAACACTCCTAGTTGAATACGAATTACTCTGTAGAGGTCGATACTAAGAAGCCTTTGACTTTAGGAGAGAATTTATCCAAGCTGAAAATCAATGCCTTTCATACCAACAACCAATCAGTCCAAATCCTCCATCTGTCTACCCTCACTATGAACAGTCACTTAACATAAATCCTGCCATTAATTCACAACACACGTCTAGTTATCACCCTTATCCTAACCTTGACAAGGGAAGTCAACTGTCTGCTAGTCCATTCAATGTCTCCACATCATATGCTAGTCCTTCACCTATTAATCCCATCCAAGTCTGAATCCCTTATCAACCATCTACCAACTCATGTCAAGTCCCCACATCATACCACACCGATCCAGTCCAAGTCTCCATGTCCTATTTCAATCAACCTTACACCAATCCAGTCGAAGTCTCCATGTCATATCCTTGTCCTTCAACAGTTAATCTAGTCCAAGACTCCATGTCCTATCTTTGTCCCTCACATGCTAGTCCAGTCCAAGTCCCCATGTCATATCCTAGTCCTTCACATACTAGTCCAGTCCAAGTCTCCATGTCCTATCCTAGTCCTTCATCCATTAACCATTTTCAAGTCATCCCCTCACAAGCCACATCTAGTCATGAAAATTATGTCATTACTCAAAGTCAAATCCCATTTAATAACTTGAGGATAAATGTCAAAATGAAAGCCCAAAGCATGACTTTATAATGTCACCCTCATGTCAAGAACAAGGTAGTCCATACCATGACCCTATCTTTCAGTCCATCCATGAAGTCCTTCAAGACAATCATGACATCCAAAGTACACCTACCATTGACCAAGAAGTCCAAATCCATGACAACCCCATCTTAGACCAAGACCCTACCATGGACAAAGAAATCCAAAATGATCCACTCCTTGACCTTTATGCCATTCATGATCAAACACTTGCTGACCCTATAAAGGCCTCGACTATTGACACTTCCCAAGATGAGACACTTGCCTCCATGGGACACATAGATGATATTCCTCTAGAACAAGAATCTTCCACTAGGGACATGCTTGCATATGATCAAGTTATAGCTAAAATCATTGGACTCTATGACATTAAACATAATGATGGCTTCGACATTTCCTTGGAAGCACCAACAAAATCATCTGAACCTGATATGTCACAAGATCAGACCATAGATATCAGTCAGGAATATGTCCAGCATGACAATGAAGCTAAGACACTTTATCAACTAGGGTCATCTATCTTTGTTAGAGTAGGCTTTCTTGCAGACGAAAATATTACAAGTGATAGTGTCCATAGAAATCATGATGGGTTAGCATCTTGCTTTCAAAACAATAAATACCCCATCGCAAAAAAAATCTTTCAAAGAATGCAATATCAAGGCAAAGGACTAGGCATACATGAGCAAGGCATTCTAGAACCAATATAGCTTCAGGAAAATTATAGACATCAAGGTCTTGGTTATTCCTCAGACAACAAATCAAACGATGTCAGTGGTACCTCCTCGATACTGGGGGCAACCTTGTCAGATACAAACATCAAAATGGAATCCATGAGAAATCCTTGTCATAAGATTGCTGCCAACACCCCATCCACCCACACCATAAACCATCATTCTATCATGAATCAACCTCCCCTTTGGGACCAACAAAACAAAAAGTCTTACAAGTCAAAAGATCAAAATCAAATGTCAAAGGCCATTGAATCAAACAAAAGGACAAGTGGACAAATGAAATTAAAATGGATCCCAAAGAAAGATGGATCAAACAAAGACACCAAGTCAAATACAAAAGTCAATCACAATGTGGAGCCACAAGACAAGAGGACTCCCACATACAACAAATATCCACCTCCTTCAAAATGGTCATCAAACAAGGCATCTAAAACTGTTGGTTCCAAACACTATCCCTCCAAAATCCGTCATCCACCATCCCAAGTTTGGAAAATAAAAAGTCATTCATCCAAATGTCCAAACAACCTTTCCACATCTACCATCATCTTTCATAATCCTACATCTCGCCTAAAGTCCAAAAATCCCACGTCACAAATCCGTCATATCATGGCAGCAACTCTTTACCACAAGGACTCTCATGGCACTCTATTGTGATGTGTGTATTTTGATAAGGCCAACTCTAGTATCAGAAAGGATCACAATGACATCGATCAGTTGTATACAAGTGCTACGATCCTGACAAGATAACTCCTTCAGCAAGGTCATTATTGGCATATCATGGCACCAGTCTCTACATCGACACCGTCAGTGGATTCAGAACAGTCAGTAGTAATCTAAAGTATCCAGGCTATCCACAATATCAAAAATACAAAAAAAAAAATTAAAAATCAAAATATCGTCACCCTGATGAAAACCTGGCAAACAGGCATCTTGGTGACACCAAAAAAATCAAAAAGTCAAGAAAATAGTAAAGAGAAAAATTTCATCCAATGGTGAAAACTTGGCAAATAGGCGCCCTGGATAAGTACCATGATAAAAACCTGGCAAACAGGCGTCATGTGTAAAATAAATCATCTATGTGGAATTTTATACTTGGGGGCAAGTCGTCTCATCTCCTAGGCCTTCCTCTTGACATTGAAATCCGACCATTTCATTCATATCATTTCCACACATTTTTCCCACTTACCTCAGTCTTGACATAAAACAGGCACACATAAATCATGCTTTGGGAAAACTCTTGACATGTCTATCCTTCAGTCATACACGATTCACAAAACATCATGTCATTGACCATCATAGTCTTATTGTCCTTATACGACATAGTCCTTGAAAATCATATGGAAATTCCCTTAGTCTCATGTCTCTTGTCCTTTACCAAGGCCACCTCTTATCCTTTCATGTATGTCACCTATTTTGGCTTTCCCTTGTCAAACGGTCTAAGGATAATCATCATCCCATCTAGTCCTAACCAAGTCATTCCAAATGCAAGAAGTCTAATCCATACAAGCACATTATCCAAAATTTTACTTGACTGCATTCCTGGCTCAGCTGTAGACCTCCATACTTTCATCACATTATCGTCATCGTCCTCACGTTGTTTGAGATGCGTCTTTCCCACGTCAAACAACATTGTCATCACTTGTCATTGGTATTAGCTTGACTAGGGGCACAATCATGTTTTTCCTGGATTCTCATGTGTATCAACATCATGTGCATTTGTCATGATCCTCTTAAACGTCAAAATCCAAAAATCATAAAATGTCCTTGAAGAAAAACAAAAATCATAAAATGTCCTGAAGAAAGACCAAAAATCATAAAACTAAAAGACAAAACATCATAAAATGTCTGAAGAAAAGACCAAAACATCATAAAATGTCCTAAAAAAGATAAAAACATCATAAAATGTCCTGGCGAAAGACCAAAACATAAAATGTCATGAAGAAAGACCTAAAAATCATAAAACGGCCTGAAGAAAAAAACAAAAACATCCAAATCAATGTCAAAATCCTAAAAATGGAGTCAAAGTCAGTCATGTCAGTTGGTCCATTTCATAGTTGAACTATGTTGTCTCTGCGTATTTGCTACGTAGGCAAGGCCATCAGTTGATGAGTCCCCGAAACATTAGGTCAGTCCTTTTAGGTTGGTCCAAATAAAATCATGGCATTTGTCACTGTCGTCACATCGGTCAAATAAGTCAGACATAGTCAAACTCAGATACAAGACAGTATTCAAACGCGTCAATTTCAAAATTGGTCAAAATCGTGACAGTCCAATCAATCATACAGTCAACATCAGTCAACTTGCCAAAACATATTAGTCAAAACAATGTCAATCTCGTCACTCTTTGGTCCTCTTCAAGATGTGTCCTTCTTGGATTTGGACCTCGTCAAAATGTCCTTTGCCTTTTTCAGGATGTGTCCTTCCTAACAATAGGCTCCATCAAACAGTCAACACCGTCAAATTGGAAAAACTCTTAAACGTCCAATGTCAAATCGACAAGAAATCAATCTTGGCAAACAAAGTAAAATAGTTGTTAATCTTTCTGGTCTATCTTGTCTTATCTTTTGACTTTCTTGGCTATTTTATCTTATATTTTTATTGTCTTGTCTTTTTGGCCATGTTACTAGCTACCTCGAGGATGTCCCATGAAGGATTTAGAGGTACGATGACGTCTCTTGGCCTATTTTATTTTCTTTGACTACTGTCTGTGGATTGTCTTGACAAAAAGACTGGGGCAATATGACCCTTAGTATGAGTTAGGACATTCCTTGTCTGTGACTATCTGTTTTTCAAGTGGATGACCTTGCACACCTTGGTCTATGTCATATCATGGTGTTTTTTGTCCATTTGTGTCATTTTTACTGCCCAATGATGATTAAGAGCAATAAATATTAAAGTCCTATGGCAAGTTTTGAAGGATTTGGTCTAGGAACTAACATGCATCTTCTTTAGTCGTGTCATCTTCTCTCGCCCATCTCATATAGGCATTGCATCCATATCATCATCCATATCTTTTTCATTATCATTTCTTTGTCTCTTCATATTCTAGTCTTCTCATTAATTTCGAGCACACTCCTGTTCTTGGAACTTGTCTGTCCTCCTCGAGGGGGCATACCGCTACCCTCCTTTTTCATTCTTCCTCATCTTATTTTGCACTGGGGCATTTTTGACTTATTTTCTTTGTCACAATGCGACAAGCAACATTATGACAAAGAGGGGCAAAATGTAGACACTTAAAAATGACCTAGGCCCAAGCTTCATTTTACCACTTTCGTCCTAGCATAATTAAGACATTTAATTATGTCCTTGGTCCACATTCGACTATTGATTAAAAATCATTATTTAATAATTCATGTCCTTTTGATTCTTCATGATTATTAAAATAATAAATTTCATTTATTTATTAAATACATCATTAATTGTCTAAAGTCTTCCCTTAATTAAATAAATGTCTTAATTTGTTTAATTATCCTTTCTGCATTTATTTCTTCTCGATTATTAAATAAATAAGTTTTATTTATTTATTTAATATGTCACTAATTGTCATAATTAAATGAATTGATTAATTTATTTAATTAATTAATCTTATACGCAAATTAAATAATTATCTTTAATTATTTGGCAATTGTCAAAATAATATTCCTCTCATTTTAAATAAATGAAAATATTTAAAATGTCATCCTTTCTTAACTGTTAGTCCATTTTGGTAAATAATATGAAAAAGATTATTTATTGTTTGACAAAATCATATTTTGAATTAATTTAATTCAAAATAGTAGCTAATCTTCCAAAATCAAGTAATCGGGTAGATTCTTGATTTTCCAAATCGAATCTTCAGTTCAACTCTTATCTTCTTGATTTTTGAATCTCACAAATCAGGCAATCTTTATCTTCTTGATTTTCAAAAATCTTTATTTTCTAATTAATTTCCTCATTTATTCTCCATCATCGATCCAATTAATTGAGATATTATCTTGACCGTTCGATTAATGAATTTTCCCTAACCCTAATTAGGGATTCTCAGATTTAATCTGGACCTCTCAGTCTAAGTCTTTCTTAGAATTCGATCTCGCCCGTCCATTCGAAATGACATTTTCTATAAAATGCCATTTTCCTCTCACTTTTCAATTACACACACACGAGTAGACATATTATAGGCGTATTACTTATTCACTTGCACACTCAGGCTTCTCATTGCAATTATTATTTGTATTTGATCAAGTTTTAGCATTGTTTAGGCATAAACATTGGCAATTATAGTCATAGGCATAGGCATTTAGACATTGCATAAATCCTTGAAAGCTTGGTGTAGGACTTAGACATTTGCAGATTGCTCGCGCAACGAATCTGAGGGAAAAGTATTATCCAGCAAGCAAGAAGGTACTATGGAGGTAATCATGGAAAATTTGATTTACAGGTATAACTGTTTTATTGTTTAATTTCCTTTGTACTCGATAGATCTTTGGGTTTCATTGTCTTTATTGATTTACTGCTAACACTCCTAATCAAACCTAAAATAAATCCTCAGTTACATGTCCTATTGCCATGACCAAAAGATAGTGAATATTCTTGTATATATTTAAAAAAAAATAGATAAAAGTACATTCTATATGATGGGCAACATACAACTACCCTTGAGATTCAATAATTTTTTTATACACTCCAACATTATTCCTTTCTCACAATTAATAAATGCACCATGTCTAATACTCCTATGCCCATTCTAATTCTCAAAATCTATAGATTGTTTCACAAATCTTTCAAGGATGATGTTTTGATTCCTACAAATCAGACTACATTCATCCCATAACTCTAATGTCATTTCAAGCCCACTCCTGATTTGAACTTGATACCAAACAGAAGGCATACTCATGCATTGTTGTAGATACTCTATGTTTTATCAATTTGCATCAACAATTATCCAATTGATAAGTTTTCATCTGGGTCATTACCAATATCAATTACATTGTTCTCTTGGGATTTTTGTATAATGTATACATTGATTGAAAAGCACACAACCCTAATGGTAATGAGAAAAATAGCAGCACCATCACAAGCACATAGAGGCTCTATGGAAGTGTCATTTATTAGCATATATCACAGATGGATTTCAGCTTAAGAAACACACTTTAATTTTTAATTTGTTTAGGTGACTCATCTTAAACCATACTAATTGGTGAGATCTACTGGAGAAGTGAGGGTGATTTCAAACGAACCACTTAAACAAATCAAAGATTAAAATGTGTTGTTTAAGCCCAACTAAAATAATAGAAATGACACCACTCAAAATGATAAAATAGACTCCCAACTCATCATCTACAATGGGTTCATGGTTAGACCATGTATACTATAAGCCTTTTGTAGGTTGTTCCACCATACAACGAACAACAATAGCCATGGAAACTGAAGCGTAATATATGATTCCTGAAATGCTTAAACTTGGGTCACCATCTTTATATTTTGAGATTTTTTTCAACAAATCCATTTTGTTAATAATTAGCAAATCTAGCGGTCCTACCTCTTACAACATTCCATGAAACCACATTTCTTTGAGGTATTCTGTCAAATAGTTTGCATGTCTTGTTTGTGGTTCTATATTTTGCATTTGCATACAAGTCTCCCATTCTGACATAGGCATAAAGGATGTTAACAGATGTAGATTATAGCTTTATAGCTTCCCTCAGGGCATTCAATGAGACCGTATTTCTTTGAGGAATTTTTTCAAACACTTTGCACACCATGTCTGTGATCTATGAGATAACCTTTCTTTGAGGATTTTGCTAAATAGCTCATGTGCACGATCTATGATTCCACATTTCACATACATATCCACTAGGCAGTAACTATTAGAATTTCTGGCATAAGTCCCCTTCCTTTCTACTTTAATGGATGTCCACGTTCAATCCAAAATTCCCATTTTGGTGTTATCTTATAGAATGTTGGCAAAGGTTGATGTGTTTGATTTTAGATTTAACCATTTGCATTTTCCCAAACAGTTCACAATCCTTTCCCCAAATTCATTTTGTGTATAAATATACTATGGTGTTTTAGCTTCCAACATACATGTGATAGTTCAGGGCTAAAAAATGCTTCACACGTTGAAGAGGCTCAAGGTTCACAGCTGAGAAGTATTTTGCAAATTGAAATACAAATTGCATTTTAGAGTTCGGGTTTGATTTGTATTCTACATTCTGGACTTGAGGGATTTTTATAATTTACACCTCAATGTACATTTTCAAAGGTATAGACTTTTGTGACAACCCAAATATTCAAGTACCTGATTAAATTTAAACAACCTGGGTAATTGACCATGTAAGCAACTCGAAAGGTGCAGGTGTTTAGAATGGCCATGAAATAGAATAACACCTGTTGTATACCCTTGTGACATCTTTAGACATATGATATTTTTTGAAATGGTGATAAGGAGAGAGCGAGAGGCTCAAACCTCAAACCTGTAAGTTCTTCATTCATCAATAACACTCAATTATTACATTGCAATGACTTTATAAAGAATTCTAACTTATTAACTACCCACACCATTAACTACTAACTACTAACTAACTTATAACTAATAACTAACACATAATAAATTAACTTTGACTAAAAGAGGGGTAAAATTTTATTCAAAATAAAACAAAAGAAGTACAAAGCAGGGGCATTGCACGACCCTATCAAACTCCACTAAAATTTCCAACTTTTGAGACAAATCGAGGGGTAATTGACCCTTATCCACAATGTTCCAATTTTGCAAATGATCAAAGGCCTGTTTGGCCAAACAATCCACTACTCCATTCCATTCTCTAGGAATGTGACAAAAATTAATAGATTCCAAGGATGCACATAGATTAAGAATCTCCTTAATAATCAAAGCTAAATGCCAACTGGCATCTTCTAATTGCTACCTATTCAACAAAGTCACCACCATTTGAGAATCAAATTCACAAATTATTCTTCTCCACCCAAGAGTGCAACAACTTTCCACAACATATAAAATGGAAAGAGCCTTCATCAAATTGTTAGTATGCAGACCCTTATAAACAAAAAAGATAAACTAAACATCCCCATAACTATTTTTCCCAACTCCACCAATACTAGCATGACCAGGATTTCCTTGAGATGAACCATCCGTGTTGATTTTCAACACTCCTTGCGGAGGACACCAACAACCCTCCCTATTTATCTTCTGAAGAGGATGTCTACATCTATTTCTCATGATCTGACCAACACCCCTCTGATGAGGAAGATTGAGATGATTGCAACAAGTGACATCTCCCGAGTCCACACCCTCATCCATATCACACTTAGCCGAAACAATTTCTCCCAAAGAATGAAAAATTTTCCCCCACAAATGTTGGACAACCAACTTCACATCTTGAAAAAACCTGTGATTCCTCTCCAGCCAAATATGCCAGATAATAAAGGTTAGTCCAAGCACCCAAGTAACTTGAAGAAAGGAAGTTTTAATAGGACCCTTGCCCCATTGAGCAGAAAAATCAGCCAAAGAGGAAACATGCCAACAAGCCTAGTTCCACACACCCCACCAGAAGTGCCATATCTCCCTAGAAAAGGAACATTGGAAGAAGATATGAGAGACACTCTCCTAATTATTACAACACAAAACACACATCGAGGGACCCTGGAACCCATGCTTGCACAAGTTATCCCAAGTAAGACACCGATTCTAAACCACCAACCACATAAAAAAATTGCACTTGGGCCAAGAAAATTTGTTCCACGTGTTTGCACCAAGGAACCTCAGAGTCTCCAAACATTTGCATAACCAACTCCCTATAACTCACTAATACTGAATACTTACTAGACAAATCACTGCTACTCCAAGCCAAGACATCATGCCCCACCAAGGAAGTACATTCACGTGGGGTAAGAATTTGAGCCAACTCTTACCTATCCTCCTCCAACCCTCCTAGCGGCCATTTTGAAGCATGCTTCCATCTAAAACTAGTAGCTCGCCCAAAATTCTGAGCAATCTTATAATGCTCAATCGTATTCCAACCCTCAACATTAAAGTGATCATAAAGGGACTGAAGATGAGGATAAGAAGAAAGGATAGCAAGATGACCATCCTAGGAATCCCACCAAAAAAGAGCCTGAGAACCCATATGAAAGATCCAAAATAGACCCTTCTTAACCAACTGAGCCCCCACTTTCAGAATATGCCAGATCATAGATCCCTTTCTAGGGCTAAATGGAAGCGAGGAACATCAAAAGAATTAGCATATTTAAGATACTTATGGGTGAGAATACAAGCCCAAAGTTGATGCTGACAAGTACACCGACACCAATATAATTTAGCAACAAGAGCTTTCCCATTCAAAATAGTAGATCGTAAGTCGAGGCCCCCTTCTTTCTATGGTCTGCACACAATAACCCACTTAACAAGACTCCACTTAGCCATCTGCAAGTTACCACTCCAAAGAAACTAACATGAAAGGGCATCAAATTCCCTAAGGAAATACAAAGGAGCAGTTAAACAATACACCTGTAAGTAGGAAGAGCCTGAATAATAGATTTAAGAGGAGTTACTCTAGTGGAAATAGATAACCAATGATGAGTCCAATGGGTGACCTTACTATGCAACTTATCAAGCAAGCTCTGCCAAGAAGACCTAAGTTGCCTACCAACAACAAGAGGGATACCTAGATAGACAAAGGGAAGAGACCCAATTTGAAACCTCAAAATATGTGCAATCTATCTTTGAATAGCTTGAGGAGTATTAAAAAAGAAGATAGATGACTTGTGCTCATTGACTTTCTAACCCAAAGTAGCAAGGTAAATATAAAAAGCCCTCCTAAAAGAAACAAATTCCTAGAGACGAGCCCTTCCCATAAGAGTTGTGTCATCAACAAATTGAAGATGAGAAATTTGTGGCAACCCATTGCCCCAACACCAACCTTGAATCAAGCCCTGAGAAACCTAAGACTTTAGAAATCTTCCAAGACACTTGGCCATAATAATAAACAGATAAGGGGAGAGAGAATCTCATTGATGAAGGCCCCTGGAGGCCCCAAAAAGCTCAGAAGGTTCCCCATTCATAAATAAATTAACATCAACATGTTAATTTATTATTTATTTCATTATTCTATGTTATGCACTATAATTTATAACAATATTAAGTTGTAACCTCTCATATGATGATTCTATGCTTGTAAATATCTATAATAAGCTCAAAAGAACCTAACACCAAATGAGACCTCCAATTATTGAGCAATCAAACTTGATCATGTACAAACACTTCCTTTATGATAACTTGAAAAACATTAAATTGAGGGGTGACAAGCACTAGTTAGATGCAAAAGGAAATAAACTTATATACTAATGAATGAAATACCACAAAAGAAAGTAAGGAGAATAATATAATCTGATGAGTCTATCAAGAAAAAATTAAACCAAAAGACAAAATGAAACCAACAAGGTCCAAAGGGAGAAATACTTGGAGTATTAATATGACTAATAAAAATATGACTTGAACAAGTATCAAAATATTGACAACTTGAACATCCTTTTAGACAAACCAAGATGAATGAAACTCTTTTGAAAGTTGAGCATGACTAGGAGTCCCTAATGAGAACTTGGTGACTCGATATAAGAAAACAATGTAAAATATTTAACATAACCTTGAATGTGATAGGTAACTAGACAAAATGGGACCAAATAAACTAAAAGGTTTGAAATGTTATTTAAAAATAATGAATGTATGAACACTAAGATGATCAAACTAGATGAGTCCCAAATCCTAACCAGGAACTTCAATGCCTAAACATAGAACCTAAGATGTTGTGGAATTAGGATTGAAAAATAAGCTAGAAACACATCTCAAACTTGCTCCTCCTAGACCAAGATAGTAAAGGTGAAAAATTTAGGACTGAAGATGAAAGGTAAGGGTTCCCAATCTTGAAATATGGAGGTGTATTGTGGAGGCCACAACACATATTTGATAAAGGATTCCAATACGTCAAAGAGTTAGAGCCTAGTCTTAAGCCTACCATGATCACTTGTTACCACCACCAAATGAAATATAAATAGGAGATAAAATGGGCTCTTAAGGAGTTGTTTAAAATGGATCATATCAACTCTTGCCAATTTTCTTCTTTAGTGATCCTTGAGAAGGGTGAAGATGGCACCATGGGGATGTATATCAACTACAAAATAATGCACACAAAGGTAGAAATATTCCCCATCCCCAAGATTGATGTGTTCTTTGTTGAGTTGAATGGGGTAGTTTATTTATCAAAAAAATGTTTGAAATCAGGCTAAGTTATCAAATCTATGTCCACAAGGAAGATGTGTAGAAGATATTTTTTAGATGTCGTTTTAGACATGTCATGACCCTAATGTCATATATTTATAAGTATATATATTCCTAAGTATGATAAGGATAAGTACTTGTGGCGTGTTTAACCTTAATATTAATTTGAGTTAGTACCTTAAATCCTCTTGATTAGGATGAAAGAGTGTGTCCCTATATATATCCCTAAAAATAAGGAAGAAAACTATCTCCCATATCATCATATCATCAAGTATTGAATTTAAATATGATTATCTAATTAGTGGAGGTCACTCTTTTGAAGTGGTTAGCTTATTTTACAGACTTTTGTATTTATTTCTAAGAAATATCTTAATAAGTGGTATCCGAGCTATAATTTGGGCCAATAAATTTTTTCCATCATAACTTACATACCATTACTAATTTCAGCCTTTAGTTTTTTGGGTTTATAGGTATAGTGGAGATAAATTCTTGGGAAAAATAAAACTTTTAGAGTAAGTTTTCCTTAAGTTAATGAAATTTTATATTTTTCCATTAATTTTTCTATAGGTTGCAAATTTTGGATTTAATTTTTTAAAAAATAATATAAAAAATTAGGTGGGGTTAATTCTTTTTAATTTATTGTTAGACATAATATAAATTCCTTAATTAGTGGTCAAAGTTTAGTCAAAACACAAATATCAAAATGTGTCATAGCCTATGTTCTAAAAAATTATGGTTACAACTTGCACTTAGTATTATCCTCCCTTGGGGTGGTGGGCTTAGCTCAATTGTCTAAAGCATCCTGTTGCAGGCAAGAGGTCACAAGGTCTAGTCTCCCCACCATCCTCGTGGTACTGGAGGGTGTGTTGCGCCAGCAACACCGGTCACATGAATTTTTTTTACTAGGTGCACTACAATTTATAGGGGGACGGATACCTGATCGATTCCTGCAGTCTAAAAAAAAGTATTATCCTCCCTTAACAAAAAATAATATAGAGTTAAAATAAAAAAATACACTTGAATCCATACAATATTTAGGACCAAAGGACTTTTCTATGAATATTGAATCCAACAACCTTCTTTATTTCCCACCACCTTGGTGTTTCCATCTAATTGTCCAAGTTTCTCTAAGGATTGGCTAAATCCTACAATTAAGAACCCTAGGTTAGTGGTCAACTATTAGGAGATAGATTTTATAGTTGTTCCCCTCTATACTTTAGGCTCTACAAAACCAAGGTGGGTTTCCCTTTTCACATCATTCTTTAATTACAATGATGCTTACAATTATGTTAAAAAAATAATAGTCTTCACACTAATATTTTAGAGGATGAGCCTGATTTGTTATATCATCTTCAAAACCCTCTATAGCTCTATGTTTTAATAGTGTGGAATGACCATACATAAAACAAATAGCAATAAAGATCTAGAATTCAATTTTAAGTTGATTATGAGATTAAGCTTGAATTCTGTAAATTAATTTGACCAGTGCCATATCCCTTATTGAGTCAAGAAAGGAAGCAATTCTTCTGAATAACAAGCTAAAGAACTAACTCAATGGTTTGTTAATCTTATTTCCTTGCAATAAGAAACCAAAAAATGGAAAATATTGTTAATCTTCTTTAAGATCCTTACTACAACTAAAAAATCTTCAAGTATCCAATTGAAAGAAATTTTAATCCATTACTTGAACAAAATCTAACAATTAAACATTCATCACAACGAATGTGTAAAGAGAACCTTGAAAAATATTTGATTTGTTAAGATTCAAAAGATGTTGTATTAGAGTATGAAGAGTTTAAAAGTATGACTTGTATTAATATTCATCTCCATATTACCTCTTTGTGTCAAGCCATGACACAACATGTTGGCAAGGGGGGGTTATATGATTTTCGGTAAAGCTCCCCCTAAGCCATAGCTATGGGTTTAGTTACTGGAGGAAACATCTGCACTGGAGATAGGTACAAATTCTCCCTTTTCCTCATTCTCTTCTTTCTTTCTCCATACTTTTTTCATTTCCTTCTTCACTTCATTCAGATCAACTTTCTTGACTGGTTCATCTCTCTTCATAGGATCATTCTTCCTTGTGTTCTTATTCTTGCAATATTTTGCAATATGTCCAAGCTTTCTGGAACTGTTGCATATGATATTTCTCTGATTGTTATTCCTCCCATTTTTTTGAGTTTGCATTTATTAGCTTTGTTTCCAAATCCATAGCATGTATAGCAATAACCATTAAAATATTGAACCATTCTACCATTGTTGTATTTACGCATCATCTAATTTCTGCATTCATTTGCTCTATCCAAATTTCTTGCATGTATAGCATTTCCTAGTAAAAGATGAAATATTATGATTCATTCTACTTCTACATTCCACAACTCTATGTCCAAATTTATTGCAAGAATAACATAAACCATTGAAAGATTGGTACCTTTGAGTATTTGGTTGTCTGATAGGAGTTCTTCTAGCGTTGCTTCTTTGATTTTGGAACTTGCCATAGTTCCTCTTTTCTTTAGATTTTTCAAGTTCACTAATCCTCTTTGCATTAGTTTGATCTACTTTCTAGAGCTTTCTGCTCTTTCAAGTCCCAAGCCTCCTTTATCTTTAGATGCTTTCTGTCCAAAAATCAACTCATCAAGCATTGTATAACTTTTCTTAAATTTGTCTTCATGAATTCTTGTTTTTTCTAGATCTGATCTCAAATTTACCACTTCTTGTTCAAGTCTAGTGCACTCATTAGTTTTTCTTTCTACTATTGTATTCAGGCATTCCTCAATTCTTTTATTTTCTTCCACTTGTGCTTTTAGTCCAATGATGTCTTCATTTGCTTGATTTAGTTGTTCATTGACTTCCTTGTTCCTTTCTCTGAATTTCTTGACCTACTCCCTCAACTCCTTGATGCATTCATTTGCCTCTTTTAGATTTTCCTTAAAATATCCATTTTTATTTTCAATCCTACTAAGATCTTCAAGAGAAACTTTGAGTTCTCCATCTTTGTCTAGCATGTAGTCTTCTTCTTTGTATTCAATTGTAGAAATTTCTTTTCGAGGAGTAGGGTACTTCCTATTAGCCATATGTTCAAACTCCAAGATCTTCCCAAAGTGGTCAAACTCCTTGCAGGGATCCAAGCTCTTATACCAATTTTTGAACACCCAAAATATTGAGATGGTGGGGGTGAATCAATATTCCTCTAAACCAATTAAACATAACCCATCCAATTAACATAAAAGAAATAACTGCAATGAAGTATGAAAGCATGAATACAACCACATAATCACATTACACATGAACACCAAAATTTTTACATGGAAAACCCATAAAGTGAAAAAAAATGGTGAGAGTTAGCTCACAATATATTATATCCAGATATAAGATATTATAGAAAGGCTCATTGCCAGGATGCATTGTCCAAAAAAGAGCTCACAACCCACTGAGAAAGAACAAATGATGCAGGGGCATCTTTTGAAGCATTTTGGGTCATTCTAAAAAGATTTTAATTTTGAGTTTTTTTGTGTTTTGGGTCAATAAGGTCAATTTGTACCATTCTAGGCCATTTGGAATCCTTTTGAGTCATTTTGATGATTGGGAGGAAAAAGTCATAAAAGTTACAAAAGTTGTCATGTCAAAGTTGTAAAAAGTTGCTATTTTGGTTTTTGGTAGTTGGAAGTTGGTTTAGTAGTTATGAATGGATGTAATTGCATAAATATGACATGTACACTCAAGCACCAAGGTTAGAGAAGAGATTGAATGAAAAAATGAACATTTTGGAAGCATTTTCTTGTGTTTTTCATGGTGTAATAGTTTGAAAACCTACATGTACGACCATGTATGGATGAGTACGAAATTGAACCTAGTTGGAAAAGTTGGAGAATGGTTTTACATTTCTAATGCAAATGATTTTCATTGTGTTTTGTGAAATTTATGATAAAAATAGTGATTTCCATGTACATATTTTCACTCTTTCCTGCATGAAAAACCTCTTTTGTATAGATTGTACGACCCAATACAGTTGAGGGAAGGCATGGGGATGATGAAGCTATGAAATATAGAACTTTTGGTATTTTTTTGGAGTCATTTCATTAAGTTTTGTGAAAGTTATTTCATTTTTGGTGATGACAGCCTTGTAACCTTACCTAGGGTTTCTAGGGAGCATAAATAAATCATGGGCAGAGTTTCCACCATCCAAAAATCATGAAACCTATTGGAAAGATCTATCCCATGCCTATATATATTCCTACAAGAGGAGAGTTCATAATGTGCATGTGTGAAGGAGTTATGGAAGTCTCTGTGTTAAAATTTGCTTGAAAACAGTCAAAAACCCTAGTTTGCTTGGTGATTGAACAAATCTATATATAGTTTGATTATGGTTGAATTGGGAATCAATGAAATATGTTGTGGTAAGTTTTTACAGACCAAGACACTCAATTGTTGATGTTTTTCTCTTTGTTAAATTCCCATTAGGCCTTCAAATCAATGTTTTCAAGTGCACTAGTATGCATTTTGATAGGATGGGGTTGGATGAGGCAATCACTTCCCCATGCTCTAAGTCCTTGCTCCTAAGAACTCCTAGGTGTCTCTTTCACCTTATCCTAGTGGTATTTCCTCAGGTTTAGGTGCCACTGCTCCTATTGACCAACCCCACTATCAACATGCTTTCCTTCTACCAAGCCAACCTTGGTGCCTTGCCACTATCGCACCATTGACCCTTATTCTTCCCTAAAGGCCAAATCCTCTCAACATTCAATTTGATTCTTGTAGGGGTGTGTAGACGTTGTAATAGCTTCAAGATGATCAAACTAGGGTTCCTGTTCCATCACAAGACTCCAACTAACCATCGCTTTCACAAAATCCCCTCCTAGGGTTTGAAAAGGCTACAAGCCTAGAGCCCAATTAGGCCTCTCAACAGAGATAAAATGAAATTTTCTTCTAAACCCACCAAAAGACCTAGGTTCTTTGTTTAGGGTTTGTGTTTCTCATTCCTACACCTCAAGGATTTTTGGGGTTTCAAGCCTGCACAGCCCGTACACTGTCCACACACAAAAATGGTCAAAACCGTAGGGTTTTTAAGCTTTTTAAGGTTGTTTTCAGACTGTCAAAAAGTTCTCCCACCAAATGAATTGATAGAACCTCCTCCTAACTACCAAGAATTTCCAAGACCCTCAAAAAAATTCACCAAAAGGAATTTATTCAAAATCTCAATTCCCCTGCAAGTTATTTATCTTTTACTCCTGGTCTTCCCTAGCCGGACCCTGCTTGGCTCGCCTAGGGCAAGACATTTCTTGCAACTCCTGCACCCACACCAAGACTACCATCTACCATCTGTACAAGCATGGATTCTAGGCACTGTTCCCAAGGGGCCATATGGTTTGTATGATGGGAAAGTGCTCTAGCACTCCATTTACAAAAACCAGTCTAATTCAAAACAACAACAGGCAAAATTAAGCTATTTACAAACAATGCTTGCAAAATGAACAAAAGAAACTATATAATGATGTAAAATGCTTGTAGATTACTATCAAAACATCCTACAATTGACACAGTAACAGGTCTAACTCATGTAATCCTTATTTAGAAGGAAAACACAAAATTTTTAGCACAGAACGCTGCTTTTTCTGCAATTTCACAACTTTCACTATAACATTAACACCTCCAACCCTATTCCATGGTTGAGGCTTGTCTTAAATAGACCTCAAAAATAGTTGAGCTTCTTGGGTCGAGCCTTTTGATGACCTAATGGTAAAATTTATAAAACCCACTGTGTTTTTCAACCTTTGCCAAATTTTGACAACTTAGCAAGATGATGTTGTAAACCTATTTAACTCTTGTCAATTTCTTTCCAAAACAGAAAAAACACCCTAAGCTCAACACTAAATGGTCTATAAGACCTTATGAAAACAAAAACAAAAATTAACCCTCTAGGTTTCTTCTTTACCTAGGAAATTTCCTATTGTTCCTTAGGTGCTCCAACACCACATTTAGTGATTGTTTGAAACAAATCTTTGTTTGAAAGGTGACAAGGCAGTCAAGTTTTGTTAAGACAAGTCCTTCCTTTGCATCATTTTTGGTATCAAAGCTAGAAGCTCTCTAGGAAGTGATTTAATTATTTTGAATAATGTGGTTCAATGAGATTTGATGTTTAAGGATGACTATTAATAAGAAGAAAGATGGGAAAAGGGAATCCACATTATTAAATACATTGTTCAAGGTGGAAAAGAAGCTACAACAGGAAGAAATGGTGGCCAAGAAAGAAGGAAAGTTTCCAAAGGAAAGATTATTTTGGACTACTTGCATGTCCAAAGGTAAATGTTGTCAAGTTGTGATTTTAGATAACTATATAATATTGTTTCTGAATATATGGTAGATAAATTGGGTTTGGAAAGAATACATCTCACACTCTATTTAGTGAGTTGGCTTCAAACAAGTAACCACGTAACCGTATGTGAGTAATGCAAAGTTGAGTTTCAAATAGGCCCTTATGAGTATGAAATAGTTTGTGATATTATTCATTTGGATGTATGTCACATTGTGTTTGGAAGGTTGTGGCATTATATCAGGAAAATGAAGTATAACAGAACAAACCACACATGTGAGTTGGACAAATATGGGAAGAAATATACATTAGTAGATTTGAAGGATGAGTGTACAAGAATTAAAAGCTTGTTGTTAAGTGAGAAGATAGATGTACAACAATATGAAGCAAAGAAAAATGTGGTAATGGTTGAGGGAATAAATTTTAAAAATGACATGTTTGAAAAAACAGTTGAAAAAGAAATGATTTTTTTTTGTTTTGAATTTGCTCAAACTAATGAAAGTAACAATGATGTTGATGTTGAAGTGGGTGATGTTCAGGAAGAAGAAGAAGAGATAGCAAAATAAGTTGTAGAGGACTATGTTAGAGTAATAAGTTATTATGCTTAATTAATTATATCATATTGATTAATTAATTAAGTCACTTATTTCTCTTTATTACTTAAGCTAAACTTAGGCACATTAATAATAAATTAATTATTAATTATTAAGTGTGCACACTAGGGTTTCATTTAGGGTTTCCCTTTTAGGATTTCTTGATCTCCTTCATAAGGATTGATCTCTTTTGTAATCATTGATTCTCTTAATGCATTTTTACTGAGAGGTTTACAAAACATCTTTTTGGTTCTTCATATCTTTTGCATGTGATAGGTATCCATCTTGCATGCAGGTGATCTTGGTTTTCTAACATGGTATCAGAGCTCCAGACCTGCAACTGCTTGTTTGTGATATGAAGATATGGCCTCTCTGTGAGTTTCAAGTGCAAGGGTTTCCACAAGCATCTTTTCTGCAAGATCTGGGGGTAGCCATTTTTTTGGGACACTATGGGCTCAAACGGGCGTTGCCATTGCGTTCGCAGTGTCCCAAAACCCTAGAAACGCCTATCAAATCGTCCATTTTGGTGAAGTTGATCCGGGAGGAAAATTTTTTTTGTCTAAGGGGCCGTACAACCTCCCCAGCACATCTTTCGATGCACAAAAATAATTTTTTTTTGAAAAAAACATGTTTTTTGGGCATCCATGCTAGTGCGCCTAGTGCAGAACAGATCCGCCGCCCGACGGCCACCGGGCGGCCACCCAAACACTGCCGCCGCTCACTTCTGCCGCCCACTCGCCGCCGGTCTTCACTCAACCCCCGCTGGGCCCATGCAACCAGCCGGCGGTTTGATGAATGACTAGGAGCCCCGCGAGCAGCCCTGACAGACCACTGGGTTCTGTAATATTCTGGCAATAGAATATTCTGTTCAGTCAGAGCATATTCCGCACAGCAAAATTTTTTTCCGGCAGAGGGCATTTTTTTTGCTCCGACGGCCAGATGGCCGTCAAATTTAAACCAGTGAACTGCTGACATCAGCATGATGTCATCTGTACGGCCAGCCCTCTTTGCCCTCCAAGCCCTAATTTTCCCTAAAAGAGCAATTTTTTTCTTTTGGTCATAACTTGGGCATACGGTATCGAAATCAAGAAAGTGGAGAATCATCACCGGGAAGAACAGTTTAAGAACTTGAACAAGGGTATAGTTTATTTTCATTTTGCATTTGTTTCTCGGGGTCAATGTGGCGGGCTCTCTTTGCGGAGTGTTCAGATTTTGCGCCAGTTTTGGGCGGTGGAAGAAGACCGTAGTACGCTTTATCCGATACGCCGCACGTAATATGCGGTTTGTCAATAAGATCCTGATTTGGCCGATTGGGTTGGGCGGTGCGGATGGCGTTCCGAGGAGGTGCGTCGTAGTGTGCGCGAATTTCGGTATGGTTTCCGTGGTGGCGCGTGGCGTTCTAGGGTTGTTCCCATTTAGAGTTTTAATTCAGGGTCTCTTTGTAAAATACATTATCATGATTCGTTTTGGTTTCAGTTAGCCAAAGAGTATCTTTCCCTTGCTTACGTTTGGTTGGGACAGGGTATGTTACTCTACATAGTTCTTCCAGGTGCTTCCAGGCGTCCTCGGTACGTGGGGGTTTTGTCCTCACGGGTTTCCTTCTCTACCTCATTTTAAGAACTTTGTGGGTTTTGAATCCGAGAACCTAATTCATGGCATGGTAGCATCTTGTTTGGCTTCTTCCTAAAGTTCATCTTAAGGAAATTGTTAGAGTAATAAGTTATTATGCTTAATTAATTATATCATATTGATTAATTAATTAAGTCATATTCTCTTTATTATAGGATTAAACTTAGGCTGAGATTAATAATTAGTGGTATTAATTGATAAATTATTATGCGCTCGGGGTTTCATTAGGGTTTCCCTTTTAGGGTTTCTTGATCTCCTTCATAAGGATTGATCTCTTTTGTAATCATTGATTCTCTTAATGCATTTTTACTGAGAGGTTTACAGAACATCTTTTTGGTTCTTCATATCTTTTGCATGTGACAGGTATCCATCTTGCATGCAGGTGATCTTGGTTTTCTAATAGACTCAAGGATAGTCCAAAGAGAGAAGATAGTCATGGAGGATAAGGAGATAGAATGGTTCTCAAGAGAAGAACTAAGAGTTGAGAATGTTTATGTCAAGGAGAACATAAGAATGGATGAGTAAGGTTGAGGTGAAGCCAAATATTTTGGAGAATAATGTAGAGAAAATAATATATGGAAAACAACATGAGGTGGATGAAAGAGAAAATAAATCTCCAATTGCAGTCAAAGCTAAAGATAGAACGAGGAGACAAGCAAAAAACCATGGAAATATAGCACCCAGGTGGCCTTGGCTCAAGAAGCATGTTGTTGGACCAAAAAGAACAAGTGAACTAGTTGAAACAAATGTAGTTGAGATCCAGCAAAAAGAAAATAATGCACGCATGCAAAGGAACTGGACGACGTTATATAAGATTCATATTTGAGATGGAACTCAAATTTCTCTCCCCTAGGGAGTATGATGCAAGGGCATATTTTGATGCATTTTGGGTCATTTTGCAAAGCTTTGAATTTTGGGTTGTTTTGATGTTTTTTGGGTCAATAAGGTCAATTTGGAACATCTAAGCCATTTGGGATCCTTTTGAGAAAAAGTTGTAAAAGTTGCAAAAGTTGTCATGTTAAAGTTGTAAAAAGTTGCAATTTTGGTTTTTGGTAGTTGGAAGTTGGTTTGGAAATTGTGAATGGATGTAATTGCATAAATATGACATCTACACTCGAACACCAAGGTTATAGAAGAGATTGAATGAAAAAAATGAACATTTTAGAAGCATTTTGTTCTGTTTTTCATGGTGTAACAGTTTGAAAACCTATGTGTATGACCCTATATTGATGAGTATGACCTTGAATTAGAGAATGGTTTTATCTTTCTAATGCTTTTTGTTTGACTGATTTTCATTGTGTTTTGTGAAAGTTATGATAAAAATAGTGATTGCCATGTACATATTTTCACTGTTATCTGTCTAAAAAACCTCTTTTGTACAGATTGTACGACTTGATATAGTCAAGGTCAGGCATGGGGATGATGAATCTATTAAATAAAAAACTTTTTGTTTTTGTTTGGATTTGTTTCATTAATTTTTGTGAAATTTATTGCATTTTTGGTGATGACAACCTTGTAACCTTACCTAGGGTTTCTAGGGAGCATAAATAAATCATGGGCAGAGTTTGCACCATTCAAAAATCATGAAACCTAGTGGAAATATTTTTCCCATGCCTATCTACATTCTTGCAAGAGGAGAGTTTATAATGTGCACATGTGAAGGAGTTATGGAAGTCTGTGTTAAAATTTGCTTGAAACTAGTAAAAAACCCTAGTTTGCTTGGTGATTGAACAAATCTATACATAGTTTGATTATGGTTGAATTGGGAATCAATGAAATATGTTGTGGGAAGTTTATACAGACCAATACTCTCAATTTTTGATGTTCTTCTTCTTTTTAAGTGCCCATTAGGCCTTCAAATCAAAATTTCCAAGTGCACTAGTATGCATTTAGTGATTGTTTGAAACAAATCTTTGTTTGAAAGGTGACAAGGCAATTGAGTTATGTTAGGAAATTCCTTTCTCTACATTAACAAAGAAGGGTTGGAAACACTGCCTATTTGAATTGATACAATAACATCTATCATATTCCAAATTACAGTTCCATTGAAGTAAAAAAATATCTTTACACTCATCTGAAACAATACATTGCTTTGTTCACCATTTGCTTAATACTGCATCGCACACATGTAGGTGAGTCACCATACATGTCATATGTCACTTCACATACAATTTTATCTGCTACACAATTCACCACATTCACATATCATGCTTTTTTTCTTACACTCACACACTAGCTTTGGCGATGATCTTCTATATATATGTCCATATCATGGTAACTTCAATTAGGTCAACCTAATTAAAAGTAACATACATAATTAAGCATGTTTTCCTCAAAGCATTTCATCCATACTTAGCACCTAATTCAAAATTCAATTTACATCAAGATAGGTCAGCATGGACCTAATATAAATCCCATATAAGATAGAGTTTCTTGTATATCCTCCACAAAACATCAACTATGTTAGGTCAGCCCAAAATAGACCTAAACACAAAGTCTTCAAGTATACATACAATTATTCAACTGTGCAACCTTAGATCTCGATCTCACATCAAATTCCCATTCAACCGACATTTATTAGCTTACCTTCATCATCGCAAAATAAAACAATTATTCGTGAAGATGTGCATAATCTCCCACACTGGTACACTGTACAAAAGTTAATTGTGATATACAAAGCTACACACTGTCATTCATATCTTCCAGGAAACTTTACAAAATGTCACAAAAACTTGAGTGTTGCTGCATCTGATGAACTTACAACTGTAGTTATGATTGTAGAAGATTATACCATTGTACAGTGAAGTGCGGATCCAAAAAATGACGCACTAAACCACAACACTGTTAGAGGAAATACTGTGTTAAATTCCTAATAAACCATACTTTCAAAGCATCTTGCATTGTACATAAGTTTCCAAAAATACTTCCACACTATGTTAGGATGATCATAACAATGTTGACATCAATGACAACATTGGATCAAACAATATATATATACACTTCATTCTCATTGATGAGCCTAGTTTTTGGTCCAATTTTGGGTAGAATCTATAGTTTATTTGCTGCTAGATGTCATGGAATTTAATGTTAAATGTTGGTATTTTCATAATGTTTCTATCAAACCATTGACATTGGACTTAATCTTATTTCTACAAGCTTTAATGACATTTTGCATAATATGTGGATTATCTATATTGATTTTGCATGTGGTTAATGAATGTCCCTTAAAGTTGGTTATAGATGTGCAGTTACTATGTGTAATGACCTTGTCATGCAGATTTAATACCCCAAGTTGAGGAAGACATCACCAATTGGGCATGCACCATAACATCCAGCAAAGGAATCACTCCAAGTCAAAGGCAGTCGACAACAGAAGATTCTTCATGCAACTAAATGTAACCGCCTTGTAGTGGACTTTAATGATCGAGCATGCATAGGCGTTACTATTGTGCTAGATCTATGTTTGGACCTGCATGTCTGACCAGATTCCATGCATGTGTAACCACCATCGCTCCATTTCCTCTATTTTCCCTAAATGGCATCCTCCTAGTCGTGGAGTTGACTGCCTCATTTAGTTGTTAGTATAAATAATGATATAATTCTCCTTCTTTAGGAGGTTGCATGATTTGATATTGTACTCTCATTCTCCAGTTTTTAGTAATATAGATACATTACTCTTTTGTACTCATGATTCATAGTGAATAAAATAAAGTTCTGAGTTCGAGCATTAGTTTAGTATCATTTGTTGTTTAGTACTTAGTTAGAAATTTTGCATCAACTGTTCTTGCAGCCAAAGCAGATAGAGTAGTGTCCTATTCGTTGCTCAGATTTTCATTCTTGTTATGCATTTCAACTTAGCATAGTCATTGATTGATGTTCAATGTTTGTTTCATTCCAAATTCAAGCAATTTACTTTCAGTATTGTGTGTTCTTTAGCTATAGAATAGAATGGATACTTTGAGTTCCTAGTGCATTTGAGTTCCTAGTGCATATACTGTGTTGACCCATTTCAAGTTCACATCCTTGGGTTGACAAGTTAAATGCACCTTCATGATGATTGAAATGGCTATTTAGGTTATATGTCCAATCTTTGAATCATGTCTGTAAGGGCTTAGTTATTAAGATCATTGTAGGAGGCCAAGACTCATGTTGCCAAATTGCATCATCAATGGTAGGCTTCCAAATTCCAATAGTCTCCCCCTTTTTCATTGATGGAAACATGCATATCAAAAACATTTTCAAAGGCTTGATTCAAAACTTGTCTCACATAAACTTTTCTCCCCCTTACACATACTCTCCAATTGTTTTTCAGCTATCACCCTCAAAATGTAACTGTCACTTCCCAAGTGTTTTGACAAATTTTTTTTTTCCACTATCTCTCCCCATTTGACATCAATGGAAAAGGGAATGCAAAAACTTAGTATATGTGTGTGTGTGTGTGTTGACTCCCCCTCAACCAAAAAGGAACCTTTATGCAAATAAGGGATTATGAAAACTTTGTAAAATGCATAGAAGTAAGAGCTATCAACCTGAAGATGTTGACCCTTTGAGCTTCTTTAGAATGTCCCACCAAGTAGATCTACCTTCTTCCCAAAGTATTTTTTCTTCTATTATAGTTCTGCACTGTAATTCAAGTTCCATTAGAGTCTCTTCTCCTCCTTACACAATCCTAGGGTTGAGATTTATTTCTGAGAGTCTATCAGTACTAGCAAGGGCACTAGAGG
>VDFB02368738.1:0-10578 GCA_007258455.2 Sequoia sempervirens | reverse complement strand
GGTGCAATTAAATCTTCAAACAAAAATGATCATAAGCAGTTCGGGTTTCAGGCCGACCCGCGGAATCCAAGCCAGGGAGGAATTTCGGAGAATTTTGAGTCAGGCGGATTCCAACAGAAAAAGCATGAAAAAACACATTAGAAACTCAATCTGATCATTATCAAACCAGGAACAACAAGTGAGATCCTCAAAATAGCACCAATTAATTGTAAAATGCATCATTATTTATTAGCTAGCCCTACTACTCCATACTTCACATTCCACTAGATTTCGGGGAAATCCGCACGGGATGGATTTCCATGAAGGAGAAGACATTCCAGAGAATCCAGAACAAACAGGGAACAACGGATTTTGGGAAAATTTGGAGGAGACAGAAAACCGCTGGTAAAGACAATCCGAAAATCCGGCCCAATAATGTAATTCCACGAAGACCAAAAATCCCTCGAACAATACAATGGAAGTTCAGCAGGATCCGGAAAACTAATGGATGGAAAATCCCTAACTCGAGAAACCCACCTAACTAAGGCAAACCAAAACCAAAGGCAAAGAAATCAAAAGAGAGGGGACCCATTTTGTTCCAAACGTACGGGGTGGTTATGCAAGGCATAACAAAGATCATGATGGAAGAAGTCGGCAGAAAGTGTTAAAGGAAGATGTTTGCATTTGTGGGTCTCCTTACCACCAAACTTCTCAAATTTAGGGATCTCCATTCCTTGAGGGAAAGGGGTGTTCAAGATGGAAACTGACAATGGGCTATGTCAAAAGAAAGGCTGGAAGATAGGTTGGGCAGAGGCCTAGGAAAGGCTCGCTAACTAGCTTTGCATCTTACCCATGTTCTGAAGCATAGCATTCAGAATAGGGTCATTAGAAGATAGAGTGCCAGAGGAACTAATATCACCACCGGCAGACTTCTACCAAAGCCATCGCCACCAAGAGGGCCTCCGGCCGAACCATCACATGACCTCGTAACCGCCTCCGCCAACACCACCTCTGCTATCGAATCCACCGCCACTACCAAAGCCTCCACCACCTATTCCACCAAGACCTCCACCACCAGAGGTGATAGAAGGGGTAAAGCTAAAGCCCAACGGGACCTTATACACCTTGATAGTTTCTGGTTGATTAGGGATGGAAGGGACACTAATGGAAGGGATCACACCATCCATGTAGATAGAAGTGGTAGGCATTGATACCCCTAATTGTCCCTCATGCTCTTCAAAGGTGACTCCTTGTTCGAATCTAGAGTTTCTCAAAGGAGCGCACGCTTTGGCGATACCGAAGAGACTACTTAGAAGTTTGATGCTTGTTCAATCTTTACCCATCATATGTCTTAATTCACTAACAACCTGAGTAGCTCTATCCATCTTCAGATTTCTTTCCAAATGGTTTTCAAGGTCGCCCAACCCTTTAGCGAGGGCGGACACATATGCAGCAAGGATTTGAATGGCTTCATGCTCATCTTCAATCGACAATGCTCATAAACCTTCACAACACTCAAGGTCACAACAACCACGAACTATCCAAGGGAAGTTTCAACACCAATGGATGAACAGACATTGGTTCATGTCGGGTTCACCAAAAACGTAAGAGAGGGGGACCACCACATGTAGGACCCTAGATCACAGAGGGTCAAGATGCGAGAGGCTGCCCTAACTTACCTCAGCTAAGCACAACATTTATGGTTATGAGGATGAGAATGATAAGGACTGCGATGCCCTATAATCACTATACAATCCTGAGTTGCAAGGTGGGGCTAGGCGATTTGGTTTTTAGGTTCAACTCTGCACCTCAGGGAGCTTTATGCCTGAGGATGTCAGTGTGGTCTCTAGACGACAACACGATGCGCTGGCATCTCAAAAGTGGGTTGTAGTTTGTACAATTAGACAATAGCAAAGACAAGGTCGAACTCACCCAAAACGACTAACAACCTAGCTACTCAACTAAAAGGCCATAATGTAACAAGCAAATAAATAATGTATTATCTAATGTTGTAAAGTAGAAAAGTGAATGTAAGGAGAGTAAGAGGGATCTCACCAAGGAATTCATTCACTAGCTAATCCTTCAAAGATCATGTACTCCTGCACACAGAAAGAGGGAAAATGTTGGGTGGTTGTATAGCAGCCTGCCTCAGTTAGACCCCCGTTTAGGTGTTTCCACCTCCATGGACAACTAATAAAATGAGATAAAGAAATAATGTAGTAAAGAAAATACAAACACTACAAAGCAACACTATGCTACTCAACCAAGTGATAGAGGAGAGGATACGGAAGCTTACCACCTCCACCAAGAGCACTCAAGGTTGCTTGGGGGAGAAATGAGAGGAACTCAAGCCTCTGTTGCAATGGTGTGGTCCCAAATGTTCTCTACCAAAGTGACGGAGTGGAGCTTTGGCTGCAATGGAATGCTTGGATGCTACTAAAAGTGTTGGATTGAATGCTTGAAGTGGTCAAGAGTGAGCTCAATGCTTGGAAGAAGATGAAATTCTTGTTCAAGAGATGAATTTGAAGAGGGAATGGAAGAAAGCAGTCATATTCAGGCCGGTCAATCGAAGGGGGCGTTACAACTTCATTGTCAATGAGAAGTAACTTCTGCTGTGTTCAACCGTGAGGGAATCGGCCAGTGGATGTAAGCACGCTTACGCGGATCGCTCACGACCGCTGCGGGTGTCCCCATTTAAAACACCCCCACTCCATTACACACAAAATAGGTACTGTGTGGATCACATCAACGGGCTTAAGTGGAATTAAGCCTCCAAACTTGGTTTTCTAAGGTGGAAAAAGGAAAAAAGGGGAATTGCACCTAGGGTGAAAATTCACTCTTATATAGATCTAATTAAGTGTTCTTTGTCACAATTCTTTGTGTATGATTAATCTGTTTAGATCAATTGTACCAATTGTAGAAAGAGATAGAAGATTGTAGAAGAATGAGACAAGGAAATATAAGTGACACAACATATACGTGGAGAAACCCTTTCGGGAAAAAACTCCAATTTAATCAATGCTGATTGTACTATTTTTAACCTTAGAACAAGATTATTAAATAATATCAGATCAATCCTTGATTGATATGCTTCCTCGGTTTCTCAACAATCCTTCTTCACAACCCGCATTAAACTCTCTCATAGAACTCTCATACACTTGCTGCAATTAATAGATAATTATTAATGAGCTCGTAACTTCATAAGAGTTGTACAATACAAGAGCATAAAGCTCCTCACAAAAATCTATGCCTATATTGGACAAGTAGAGTTCCACAATGTAATCGAAAGTCAAACCAAAGTCTTCCTCAATTTAGGTGCCCCAAACTGAACACTTAACTAAACTTTGGTCAAGAAAATATCTTGCAAACTTCACCTCAAAGTTGGTGCCCAAGAATGGGCCCACTTTACTAAGCCTTGTAATATCTTCTTCATGCAAAAGGTGTTAACTAAAAGATGCCAACTTGGGCACCCAAGGTGGTCCCAAGTCAATCTTAGTTAAATGAAACATATCTCTCCACCAATTCATGCAAACATTATGCATGATTGATCATCCCCACTTAACTGAAAGTATCCACCTATTATCTATCATGCAACTGAAGTCATTAGTCATGCAACTCAAGTCAACTCAAAATAACTACATGCAATTGAAGATAACTAAACCATAACTGAACTAAAATCAATTGATACTAATTGATAGTGCCACTCCACTCATGTTTAAATATCAATCCCTAATTTGTAGGATCAAAACATGCATTATTGAAGTGTTATCAATCCTCCAAATAGTTAACTTAAGCAAGGTGGGTTCCACCTTCCATTTGTGTGCCCCATGTGCTCCTATCTTGTAGAGCTCTTCTTGGATGTCCCCACATGTTCCTATCATTTAGGAATAATCACAAATGTCAATTTACATGTTCATTTCATTTGAATTTAATCTCTTTCTAATCCTAGTGTTGGGGAACACTTTCCAAGGACTTAGGAGATACATGAAATATGTTTAGGATTGTAATTAAATCACATCATATTCCCAACATTCTCCCACTTGACATTATACATTGCAATTATTCTAAACAAGGAATCATTATTATAAATCAAGTATAGGACTCAAGGCCAATGGCCTTCCTGCACCAAGAGAACTTATTTGTGGGAACTGGTTCCATAAGATAATCTAAAACATTGATCAAAGTGTCAACTTTCTCAATCAATACCTTCCCACTCTCAACCATTTATCGCACAAAGTGATACCAAACATCAACATTCTTAGTACATGAGCATGATACATAGAATTTTTGGCTAAACAAATAGCACTCTGACTATCACATTCAACTCTAATTTGTTTGCAATTAAAACCAATACCTTTCCCAAGTCTTTGTAACCAAACTACATCTTTAGAGGCATGTGTAGCAACCATGTTCTCTGCTTCTATGGTGGAAAAAGCAACCGTGGGCTGCCTCTTACTCATCCAACTAACCGTAACTCCAAACAAAGTAAACACATAGCCACTTGTTGACCTTCAACTGTCCAGGTCTCCTGCCCAATCTGAATCAACAAAACATTGTATGTCCAATGATTTGTGCATAATATCAATATCATTAGCACCATGATAAACCAAACATTAATCAAAAGTACCTCGTAAATATCTAAACACCCTCTTAACATAAGTCCAATGTTCTTTACCAGGGTTAGACATAAACCTACTTAGAACTCCCACTACTTGGGCTATATCTGGTCTTGTACACCATTACATACTTCAACCTATCCAAAAGCTTCTTTCGAGAATCCCAGAAATCTTCATCATTATCTATATGAATAGCTCCCACTTCATCAAAACTCTCTCTAGAGCCACACAACCAAGACATGAAAGCTCAAGCCCAATCATCCAAAGCTGCTACATCCAATTTTCTAGAAATTCTTCACGATTTCCAAAAGAACTTTTTCACCAAAGATCTGATACCAATTTTCTCAACCAAGGGTTATACAACCAAAACCATGGCTTTGATACCACTTGTTAGGAAACCATATGAAGAATAAAACTAGAAACACAAAACAAGCATGGAATAAGAACATGATCACAACAAAGTGATTTACCCTAGAAAACCCCAAACTAGGGAAAAACCAACAATGAAGATCTTCATATTAACCCTCAGCCCCAACCGGGTTGAGCCTGGAGGCTTCAACCAGGCACACATACAATGGAGTCACCAAGCCATTATATAGATTTCCATACATGCAAAACCATGGGCTCAAAACCATGAGCTCCAAAACCATGGACCAATACAACTAGCACAAAACCATGTGCTAAAGACCACTAAAGGTTAATCCACTAACTCTAACCCAAGAACTAGTTTAACCCAACATAATGAAGTGTTGCCAGTATTACTCTAGAACAGGTGTTCATGTTGAAGCACTTGTTGAAGAAGCTTTTTACTTGGTGATATGTTGTAACTCCTATTTGATATAATAGAGAAGTATTGTGCTTTTGGAAGCTGGGGGTTTTTACCTGAAAGGGTTTTCCCCACGGTATATTTGGTGTCACTATTATATGCATTGTTGTTGTCCTATTCATTTATTCTCTATGTGCTTCTCTTATTGTAATTTTTAAAAGGTGTTAAAATGAATTTTTTTGTAACTCTCCTCTGCTTAGACTAGTGTAGGAAGTTGTTTTCGCTCACCCAGCTTCCTTCCAAAAAATGAATGAAAAGGGACCTTCATTTGAAGGTCCCCCTTTTCCATTTTTGGAAATTACCTTTCATTTGAAGGTTTTTTTACATTTTTTTGTGGGAGAAACATACCTTTGAATGAAGGTCCTTGAATACTTTGAACAAAAGGCCTTAGGTAGACACTTTCAATGTCTTCTTCAAAATTTCCTCAAAAATTCTAGTTTGAAACCTTGGGTTGGACCTTCAAATGTAATTAACTGGACAAGATAATTTGCAAGATCGTAGTCCTCAAAACAATCTTTCCAACAAGTATAATTTTAATATATTTTTGTTTTCTTATGTATTTATTTTCTAATTTTTACTAAACATAGGTTTTTCATCGAACATCAAGTTCCTTGTTCTACACATGTGGAAAATAGTAAAATACTAAAAAATAATCCAAAAAAAAATTGTGCACTAGGTATTGATGTCCTTAGTTCAACAAAAAAAAAGCATTTCAATATATACAAAACAAGTTATGTGTTACGACATACACCTTTGTCCAAATTATAATGACCTTGACTTAAAAATTAATTAAAAATAAAATATGTAACAAAAAAATATAAAAAACTATCCATTCACTAGATATTGATGTTACAAATCTATATATTAAAGTTAGAGTTTTATCCTTTCTAAAAAAAGTTATGTGTTGCGACATAAATGTCACTTTTTTGAAATGTTGTTTACTATAAAAAAACAAGTTATTAAGTTTACGTTGAAAATTTCATAATTTATTTTAAAAATAAAATAAAATTATATTTAGAATCTACACATAAATCATCACAAATCAGTAGTTTGCATCATCTTCAAATTCTTAATGGTTTAGCTATTATAGGTCTCAGAAAGTAAAGATTTAGTTAAAAATGTTGATTTCAATGTCCTACTTTGGCCAAAAAGCATCAATTAGGTACTTCTTAGTTGGCCACCCTCAAGGCTTAAATAACTCATGGACATTATGCATCTCTAGTGATTTCATAATTAATTCAATATTTTGGGATTGATAATAAGGGCATGCAAGGATGAGTATCGCCAAAACTCTGAAACTCCAACAAAACAACTACTTAGTCGATTTTGAAAGCATTACAACAAGGAGTAGGGATCGGTAAGGAAGGTATGTAGGTATGAACAACCCTAAAGCTCTAAAATCCAAAAAAACTCAATAATTAGTCAATTTTGGTTTTTTAACTTGGGTATTCAAAAGGGGAATTAATGAAACAACTAGAGCCATCATTTTAAGCAACATGGCCAATTTATAATCTCTCAAATTGGTTATGATCGATGGGCAATGAAGAAGAACATTAAATACCAATATTTTGGTGACTTATCTAGGGTGTTTGCCTACTAAAGATGGATACAATAGCCTTATTAGTCCATTGGGCATAGATTCATAGTGGCCTTACAACAACACATTATTGGCCTCACAAAAAACTTCAAAATTCCTCTAAATATAACAAAATAGAACACACATGTGTAGACTACACTTGGAGGAAACAAACAACTAAAACATATGTTCCCCTAATGATAATTCATAGTGTGCAACAATAGTTCTTGAAAAGAACAACAATAACTAACCTAACATACATAAGACTTAAACAACATCAAAAATAGGATTTGATGTGTATCATGTTCACATGGATAAACAGAGCCTCTCTATCCAACCTTGAAAGCTAAAAAGAATTAGCCTCCTTATGGTTGGTTATGATGTATGGACCGTTCCAAATAGCATCAAAATTTATATGTCTTTCAACCTTCACTTTGTCTACATCCCACTTTAACACCAATTCTCCCTCCTTGAACACTTTATCAATTGTCTTTTATCAAAATTTCTCTTGACCTATGATAGGAGAGCCTCAAGAGTTTGCATTTCTTTATTCCTTATTTCTTCCAACTCCATCAACTCAACTAGGCCTACTATCATTGCATTATTTTCCAATGTTTATAGTTGTATTAATTCAAGGGAAGGAAACTCAAGTTATAATTGAAGCCTTGCTTCCCTCCCATAAACAAGCATAAAAGGAGAGTTTCCAATAGCTCTCTTTAGAGTGGTCCTATCAGCCTAAAGGGTTTTTTTGAGCTTAGTATACCAGGATCTTTGGTTATCCTCAATTATCCTCTTGTCTATTCTAATTAGGTTCTTGTTGGTAAACTCAACAAATCCATTACCTTGAGGATAATAATTTAATGAGGTTTTCAAATATGCACCAAGTTTGAGTACCCATTTATTGATTTGAATGCTTATAAAGGCATTTGAATTATTAGAAATAATGGTGGAGGGAACATCAAACCTTACCATAATCCCTCTTAGGAAATCTAGGATTGAAGCCTTTGTAGCTTCTTTAAGTGAAATTTCCTTTATCCGCCTTGTGAAGTAATTTGTAGTTGTTAGCACCCATTTTTGTCCAACACTAGAAGGTGGATTGGTCATGCCAATGAAATTTAAACCCCATTAAGAAAAGGGTTGATATGCTTGAATGGGATGTAAAGGGAGTTTAGCTAACCTTCTGTTTCCAAAAAAGAAAGCACATTTTTGTAATTCCTCAACCATTTGTGAGCATCATTGAATAAATTTGACCGATAATAGTGAGCTCTCATTATTTTAGCAGTAGTGGTCCTTAGAGAGAAATGACCACTTGATGGGCCATCATGTAATTCTTCTAGCATTCTACTAATATGATCTTGTTAAATGCACCTTAGTATAATTTCATTGAGGTCTTTTTATAACAATATATCATCCACCAAGACAAAGGGGATGGACTGCAATATGAAATATCTCCTCTTTTCCCTATCCAAACCTAGAGGGTATCTACCTACTTGCAAAAAGGTATTCATATCACACACCCAACTTCTTTGAACATCAAGATCAACTAGTTTCAATATTCTTGTGGCAAAAGGGTGACCTCTTTCTAAGCCTCAAAGGTTGTTGCAAGCTTCTCACACATCCCTTTGCCCCTCATAAGCTTAAAGATCTTGATGTCTATAATGTACTCCATGACCTTGGTGATCCAACTTTCCCTCTTCTCACTAATGTCTCTACTCAAGAGAAACTCCTTGACGCTCATGTGAGGAACCATCAGCTAGACCCTATTGTTGGAGAGAATGTGTCTAAAATTTTTTAGTGCTTTGACAATGGTAAGGACCCATTTCTCCATGCAGCCATACTTAGCTTGTAATCCTTGAGCCCTTCACTAAAAAAGTTGATTTGCTACTCCATATTATCATTGTTCAACTATGTCAAGACAACTAATATTCTTAACTTTCCTCTAAAGTTATACATGATAAATTCCTTATCATATTTCAAATTGACAAGTATCAGGGCATGAGTGATGGATTGCTCGATGGCTTTGAAACTTTCCTTCCCCTCCTTTGTCCAACTAAAAGTAGAATTTCTATTTAACATAGAAGTGATGAGATTGAATAATATAGAAATATTAGGGGTGAACCTCCTAACAAAATTAATCCTTCCCAAGAAGCTTTGTAGGCCCTTCTTATTCCTAGAAGAGACATAATATCCTCCCTTATTTCTACATTAATGGCTAAACCTTCTTTTAAAACTATGTGTCCTTATAATTTACCTTTATTAGTAGTGAACACACACTTGTTTGGGTTCAAGGGCATGCCATATTCTTTGCACTTCTTGAAAAATTGTTCAAGATGTTGAAGTGATAAGTTATGTGTTTTAAAAAAAATAGTGATGCCATCAAGGTAGACCAACATAAAGCTTCCTAGAAATCGTTTGAAGGACATGACAATTACCATGTTTAAAGTTGCACTGACATTAATTTGTCCAAAATGAATTTTACTATATGCATTAATCATTTTTATTCCTATCATAATTATCTCCATCACAACTATAATAGGAAAATAAGAGCTCATGAATTTCAAATTGGCATGAACTTATGCTAAAAAAAATCAGTCGAACTTTCAAGATCAAGACAAGAAAGACAAATTTGAACCCAATTGGTTGGGACCATATATTGTTATTGTTAAGTATGGATTAGATGCTTAGTATTTGTCCACCCTCAGTGGTCAAGACCTTGAAGAACTCATGACATTATGCACCTCAAGTGATTACATGCTTAATTTAGGGAATATTCTAATCATAAAATTAAAAAAATAAAATAAAATCATCATCCTTTGTTGAAAACCACTTCTTTTGGTACCTTGTACAAGCACTATGTTAAGAACCTACACATAGGTGGCATGTGTAGTAACCAAACTTTTTAATTTTTCAAGTCCACAACATTTTCCATCCATCTCTATTACATGAGTTATGTAATGGTTTCAACATATTTGTTACTTCCACCCTCATCCCTCCATATCCATCATATCTTCCATGTATAGTTATATGCTTGAGATGAGTGATTACATCTTTCTTCAAAAGGACATTTGATACATACCTCATTTCTCACCTAATGGCTAGGATGAATTCCCTAACATTCAATTTCATTCATTCCATGCCATCCC
The DNA here is from genome assembly GCA_007258455.2 of Sequoia sempervirens. Lineage (NCBI taxonomy): Eukaryota > Viridiplantae > Streptophyta > Pinopsida > Cupressales > Cupressaceae > Sequoia > Sequoia sempervirens. Next base: position 438 of record VDFB02368738.1, on the reverse strand, counting down.
TTAAAATTGATCTTATTGGTATAACGAAACTTATCCCTAAAATCGAGCTTATAACCTATCCTACAAATAATATTTTTACTCTCCCTATTTTTGAGTTACAAACACTTACACATCAACAACATATGCCTCAAACTTACAAACTACACACTAGAGACAACACACTTACAATATAACTAAATATCTCTAAATCAACCTCAATAACAAGTAGTTTTGCATCACTTTCCATCATGCAAATCCCTTTTCCATCCTTCAATCTTGAAATACATATTGTTCCCCATCTCAGGAATCAACCATCATTCACCTTTCAGGGATATATTATTCCATGCATCAATCACAATCACCCATTTAACTTTTTCAACACCTTGGAAAGAGGTAATAGTCTAATTTATGTTGATTGATAGTTGATTTTTTAATTTTTTTTTATCTTTTGACCCATAT
>VDFB02368737.1:0-11704 GCA_007258455.2 Sequoia sempervirens | reverse complement strand
TTTAATTGTTTTGTGAGATATAGAGTAGAGGATAGATGGATAGAAATCAAACCCCTGATTTTGCTTTAAACATGAAAACCAAGTATGTTTTTCCTTTTGGTTCAATTTGAATCCATATAAAGATATTTAGATAGAATTTCTACTAATAGATTTGTACAAAAGGGATGCCACCTGGTAGATAATGGTCGGGCTTCGATTGATTTGGGTTATTTGGTGATCTTATTTTGCATTATTCATTCCATCACAGGGTTTGAACTCTTAGGATATATCTCATAGGCATTTAAATCTAGAAAGAGAGTCATTCAAGGTAAAGCTTGCTCATTAATCGCCTGTTTCTTTTAAATTTCCCATTTCTTTTAATTTCTTTGATTGGTGGCTTGCTTTCATACCATAAAACAAAACTTTCATACCACAAACTGGACAAAAACTTTCATACCTGGCAGTGTGTACTTCATTTTCTTCCATAGACTAGACGAAAACAATTTTCCCTAGTTCGCCTCAAAATGTCGAGCAATAGAGGGAAGGGAGCAAAGGGAGCAGAATATGGCCACAATGAGGTAATTCATTGTCAATTTATAGATTTGTAAATGTTTTCATTGTTTATTTGATAAATTTAGTTTATAGTTTTTTATTTCTAAATTTAAAAGAAGAAATGTATTTTATATATATAGGGACATGAGACTGACAAAGATAAAGAGGCATTGGCTTCCATATTGGGGGTAGAGGAAGTGAACAAATTGGATGGTGTGGACCTGACAATGCTTGCCAAATACATAGAAAAAAAATCTAGTAAATCCCCTGAAACATTGTAACCAAATCAACCGTGTCAAAGGGAATCAATTGATTCCCCAACCAGTCCTGGATCGAGCAAAAGATCCAAGAGGAAATCAATAACAATAAACTCTAAGAATGTGGAACAGGGAGCAAAGACTTCCAATGTCCCAGCCACTCCTAGGACACAAACTTCTTCCACCATGCTATGTTTTGCATCTTGCATTGGTAGCTACGATACCAAGATAGAATACGATGTGGTTTCAGGGGAAGTCCAAATGACAGATGCTAGAAAAAAAATTGTGAATAGGTTGAAGGAATCATGCCTTCAACGGTTCAAATGCCATCTACATTTGTCATTCTCAAAGATACCCATGCACCTGCAAAAAGCAGTTATCCATGACTTGGAGACTGAATTTGGCATAGGTTGGTCTGTAAAGAAGATAAAGCTACGAATGTCTCAAAACTACAAGAGATTTTGGTGCAACCAAACAAAGAAGATAAAAAACTCCCTCCCGAGCTAAGGCTCAAAAAAAGGCCAATTGATGTAAGTGTGAAAGTATGGAAAGAGCTTGTAAAAGCATATGAGAAGTTTGATGCACAAAGGAAGTCCGGTGAGGAGAGTACACAGGTATTTGAATTTTCTCATAAGATTATATCAAATTTATTAAACAATTTTTAAATTTTATTTGTGCATAGTTAAATTGAATTAGTATATGTTTTAGGACAAGGCCTCCAAGACTAGGCTTGAAAAACTTCGTGCCACGCATCACAGTGGCTAGAAAGGTTTATAGGCCTTGATCTGTACATTTGTAAGTATATTTAATATGTTAAATGATATTTTTTATTTCCTAGGAAAAAGTAAATGATTGCATATTAATTAGTTTAACTATTCCATGTGCCATGTTTTGACAGGAGGAGAAATATGGCCGGAATCCAACACAATTTGAAAAGGAAATGTTACAAAGCAAAAAGTGGACCGATTTTGTAATTTGGATGGAGAACGAGGTATCAATAGTAGAATTTCAATAACTTAATTGGATATTGTTGTGTTAATATGTCAATTTTCATTTCCTGTGTTGAGTTGTTTATTGATGTGTAGGATGAGTTCTAAAGTGCTTCTATGTTGGCCCTAGATCCCACTCAATTGTCCCATTATTTCATGTTGAGGAAAAAAATATTGTTTGCCTTAAAGGGCAGTGGGTGACATTCATGCCTTAGTTTCATCGCATCTTTTAATTAATGAACATGGTCTTTTAATATCTCTTAAGTGTCCCCATTCAAGTTATGAGTTGTATCATTTGAGTAAATTAGTCCCATGTTGATTTGATTTATCTTCTTTTCTCTCAAACATGGTATCTCAAGGAGTGCTTCCTTTAATTCATGTTGCCATTCTACTAAGTGACCACATGCATCTTTGTCATCCTTCCTCATGATGTTGCCATTCTTTTAACATGTAAGAATGTTTTGATGCATGTTGGTAGGCATCCTATAGATCTAACACATCCTTGTAGAACTCCTTTTGCACCAAGGTCAAGTCATCATGGATTTCTAATGCATATTCCATGAAATCACCTATGTCATACCTTGCAACCTTGTAGTATTCCACTTGATGTTTCAAGTGCTCAATTTACTTCTTATGCCCTTTCATTTCTCATGTCATTTTAAGGATGTTTGATTCATTTTCTTGTGTTGTGGTGACACTAGTCGTAGCCCTAGCCACTAGATCCATATCATCTACATCCATTACCATTGCTTCCATGGCTTCATTAAATCTCAAGAGTATAGTATGACATGCAACTTCTTAATCAACAACATGTCAGGTACATGCTTGGGAAAAGTATGGGGTGCCTTTGTGGTGCCATAGATCTTCCTATATGTTAACAACTCATATAGGGAGTAATCTTTTAGGTTCTCCAAGATTTTGATCATGTCTTCAGACAACCTAGGGAACCTTTTCTCAAATAATAGCTCAGGCAAGGGAGAAAAGAATCGTTCATATATGTGCTCATATTTGGATGAATATTTGTGCTCGCATTGGTCCTAGCAATAAACATGGAAAAAATGACATGGGATGCTCCATGTCCAATTCATCCCCAAATAATTTATTAGCTGGACAAATAATATAACACAAGTAAGAGGTTGTATAGAATTTTGGCTTTGTGCCCACTGGAGGAGACTCAACTCTCGTTATTTCATTGCACAAAGTGTGAAAAAACAACTACCTAGTTTAAAATTGGCCCTTCTTTAAGCAACATATGTAGCAATGAGACTTAGGATTCTTGAAAATGAGAAGCATCCTTCTCCCCATACAACCTGCTAACTAGGGCCACTATGTTTTTTTATTGAACCCTTGAGGCTGATGGAAGGGTACCATTTAGTGTTCCTAGAAGTTAATTGTCTAACTCCTCCTCTTGAGGTTTAGGCTATGTTTCAAGGTTGAAAACTAGGCACTTTTGTTGTAACATCCACTTCTAGGATCCATGGGTGATGTGGTACAGGTCCTTGAACCACCACATAGGTCTTATAGAGAGATTTTTTGGTGTAAAATCCAAACCTAAGTCCTATAGAGAGAGGGGGTGGCGCTAGAATCCAAGCACCAAAAAAACCATAAAATAGTCCTCTCATGCATGAACATGTGTGCCCAAATGCTAGATCAACCCCACACCTGTGGAAGATGAAGGGCCACTCCACATAGAAAAGTAATAAAGTATCTCGTGTGGGTCAAGTAGACCAAATAATTCATTCATGAACCAATAAACAACCTCCATGATGCCTCAACATGTGTGCAAGGGTGTTATGTCATCTCTATCATGCCTCAACATATGTTCCAATGTAAAATCAAGTCCCACATGTGGTGATGAGAAGGTCGATCTATGTCAAAAAGTGATGAACGAACATGTGTGAGCCAATGGAGACCAAGTGCTCCATGAAATAATCTCATATAATTTGCAGTAGAAACTTATACATAATATGTCAATGTATTAAGAAAATAGGCATCACAATATATCACCATGGATCTTGTAATGATTCTATCATTCATAAAAAAAAAAAATCACATTCATTGTATACATCAACATTTAGAATAGAATATAGAAACTGGAAGCACAAACATGAGAGGGAACGAACTAATACTGAAAACTCCAGGAATTCATTGAGATAAAAACATAGGCCTTTCAAAACTTCTATATTAAATTATATATAGCTATCAAATACACCTTCTAAATTAGAGAGTCTGAGTGTAACAAAACAGTATGGAACCCCTTGTCTTTGAATTTACATAGTTTATATTGATAATTATAAACTTTGAGCCATTATTAGCTCATCAAACTAACTTTTTGCTCTAATTAAAATCAAACAGAAATATTCAAAACTGCTGAAAATATTTTGGTTTGTTTGTTGGAACTGCTACAAGATATTTGGACCGTTGCTTAGGAATTGGTGGATAGTTGCATGGAATAAGTCTTGTTGCCTATCTTCCAGAAGGTAGGAAAATATTCATTCCGTATTTAATAATGTTGGCCCATCGAGAAGCACTTGGGAATTTATAAGCTATCATTTCACTAGTTGAAAACTCTAGGTCATTATATTGAGCATATGAAAATGGAGACAAGTAGTGCACTAATAATTTGAATTCAGTTAAGAGATCAAAGCCATCTTTCAACTTATCTACTATAGACTGCCCCTTCAATGATTTGTTGAGATCTTCAAATTTGGAGTCTTCACTTCTACATTTGGCTAGGAATTCCAAATATTGATTTTGAGGAATCAAATACTGACAATCATCCCAAAATTATGGAAAACCTTTCTTAAACAGATTAGTAAATCGAGCCTTGAAACCTACCACTTTCTTTAGAAGTTCATCTGCCTTATTTTGTATACTTTCCATTATCTGATGCTTTCTAATAAGTCTTCGAGCATCCAATATAATAGATGACCTGTCATTTATCCCCAATGCTTGCAAACCTACCCTGGAAGTAGCATTCATAGTATTGATAATTTGATTTGCAAGGTCTTTTGGCATATGCATGAGCTCTTCTCTTAAATCTCTACACCTTTGATTACTAGACACTTCTTGTTGGGCTGAAGAAGTAGCCCAGGCTTCTTGCAGTTAAATTCTTCACGTCTATGTCACATCTATAATCATGACATTGTTTGGATTTGAAGTCTCATGTAGGGAACCCAAGGATTCAAAAATGGTATCTTTCGTTGGCTCAAAAGCATCTAGTTTTTTTGCAAACAATCTAAGCTCTTTAATATTAGCAATTTGTAGAAGGACCTTATTATGCCCGAGGCATTCCATTTTTAGAACTAATATTGATCATGGTTGCTTAGTATCTTGGATGTACATGAAATCTATATTTTATATAGGAGACTAGAGTTGTGCCCATAATTCTCATTCTTAATGGTGTTGGAGATGTCATTCTACTTCCATACTTAGATTCATTCAAAATTAGGTCATAGATATTCCCTTGATAGTCCTCAAGTTGATTATGTTCTGGTAGGTATATGTTGTTGAAAATACCACAAACTCTTTTACTTTTTCTCATGCATGCTTAGTAAGACACCATAACATAGGGATTTATTCCAAAGAAACCACACCAACCACCAAATATCAAAAATATATAAAAGGCATTAAGGAGCTAAGGTGTGATGAACCCTAGCTTCAAAAGCTCAAAAATTCCCTACATTTTGTGCACTAACAAGCTCCAAAGTTTGGTCTCCAAATATATTGCCAAGTCACTATAAGTAAGGGTTGATTTAGGTATAGAAAGAAAGGTTTGCTTCAGCCTTAATAGGTTTTCCCATTCCATCACAATATCAAACTATTGATTGTTGGTATGTGTGAGTCTTGGGCACTATATAGTCCGCTCCAACCCTAGATCACATTGTTGTCCTGAATATATTGTCACTTTGGATGACTTCATGTTGGAAATAGAGCTCCAATGAGGTTAAGAACTTAGGGAAAAGTGATTTTATTAAAATAAAAGGAAAAATTTCCAAAAGTGGCAAGGGAAATATAAAAAGGGGAAAAGGAGTTCTCTCCTCATTCTACACTAATCACGTTTTGAAAATTACTTGGAGAGCTCTTGATCTTGGAGAGGCTAAGGTTTGGAAGAAACCCTTGCATTATTCACTGGTTTTGGTGGTGCAAGATTCACCCTAGCTGGTCAGTAGTGGAAGATCATTTAGATTTTTCCATTAGATTCAATGTTTTTAGGACAATAGACTGTTGGTTGATATTAGAGGACATTGTGAAAATTGGAGGGAGATTTCTTGAGCAATAGAGGGTGCCTCTCTCATCTCTGTTATCTTGTGGACAAGCTAGGCACTATTCCCTTCACCATGGGCATGACAATTTCTATTTTGGAAGCATGGGAACCATATCTATTTTGCTGAGTGAGTTCCCTTTAAACCTGGGTGCATTTCCTTCATTATCTAAGTACGTGGGAACTTATTCTCCTTGGTTGGGTGCATTTCATTCCATTTGGAGTAGAAAAGGGCCATAGTAGCTCTCGATCTTAGTGTTGGGCGACTTTAATCCTCAAGTAATAGAGTGTGAGCCTACACTACTTAAATCTAGGCACTTTTTATCCATAAAATGATTGGCTATCATTGTTCGCTGGTGCATGGGACTTATATTTCCACTGCTAGGCACATTTGGAAGAATTTACCTTAGGCGTTTTCCACATCACAAGAGATTAATCCTTGTTGGGTGTGAAATTGATGTGGGGGTAGTTATCTTAGTGCTAGCACTGCTTGATCTATCTAGAGGGGTCATGAAGCTCTTGGGCACTAAACACAGACAAATAACAGTCAAGAAGGGAGTTGAATATTTCATCTAGGTGCAAGGAAAGGAGAGTCAACTCTAATTGAATCCCTAGGTGCCATTCTTCTTGTTTCTTATGTGTATTAAAATCTGCTATAAATAATAAGGGATTTTTTTGAATATATAAAGTTATATTGTTGTTGCCCCTTATTGTTATTTGCATGACAAAGCGAATTAGATAACAGTCCTATGATTTTTTTTGTGAAGTTCATAATTCTATTGTTAAAAAAGGAAATGTGTACATAGATTATAGAACTAGACCCTTTTGGCCGAGCTGACAAAAAAAAGAGTCGAACTAGAGACTAGTTAGGGAGGCCTGTATATGAAATTTAGGATTCTTTGCCTGACACAACCAAAAAAAGATGGTTCAGTTTCAAACAACTGCCCTTCATAGAGAAACTGATGTACATGATTCCAAGAATGATTACAAGACATGAAATATAATATTTTGAAACAAAAAAGACTAAAAAACCCTGATAGAGAAAAACATGATTGTTGGCTTATAATTGGGAAATCCCTAAGGAACCAGGGTTGGATCACTCCCAAATTCGAGCAAAGGATCAAAGGTGATGATGCAGCCATGCTCCTTCTTGCACTCCAATTCTGATTCCATGCTCTTCCCCTGTGTCCACTCCTCATTCGGCTCACTGCTCTGAGCGACAGGATGAAGGTGCTCTTGCCCCTTGGCCTATATTGGTGTCAGAGATGGCTGGGAGTCTACCAATGAAGGCTATGGTGGAATGGGGTGGTGAGCACCGATTCTATCTACCAAGGTGTCTAGGTGTACCCTAGCCTGCTCAAGAGAAAAATGGAGATCGTTGGCTAAAGAAGCGGCCTAAGCTTCTTGCTGCTGCTGAGCCAAGAGGGTCCATCCCAAAATGTTGTTCAGTGCCTAATATGGGCTGACCACCCTGGGGGGATCTGTAGATTCTTGTTGCATTTCAAAATAAGTAGCCTCATGGTTGTCAATTTCCTCATGAATGTGCATGGGGATGCTTGGGTCGTAATCCCCATAGAATTCCCAAGATTGATAACTGCTACCTCTACCTCCTCACCACATGCTACCATGAACCACTCTTTATTGCAAACGAGATGCCATGACAGGCTCTAGAATGCCACAAACTATAACCTGCACCAAATTGGCAGCTCTTGTCGCTAGCTCCACTTGAATCTAGAAGAGTATTTTTCGTCCCTATGTTGAGCCTTGATTCATTAAAAAGTGGAGGCTCATTTCCAATACAAAAGCCATCAAAGTGTGTTGTCTAAAGGCACATTTACTCACCATCACTGTCAATGCTGGAGGGGGGAAACAACAAACCATGTAGAAGTGAGGGGCATTCAAAATTGGAGTTAGACAGACTGGTGGGCTAGGTGCCCGTGTACCTTGGCTTGTTGCCATGCTGCATGCCAATTGTCTCGAGATTGTGGTCACTGATTTTCATGAGGGGAGGGTCAGTTTCCAGCATAATTTGCTAACAAACACCTGCATTCGAGGATAACAGTCATATGATTTTGGTGAATGCTTGGGTGAATTAACACCTCAAAAAACATTTTTTAAGACTTTAAACTCAGACCAACACCTACATCCAACTAAAATCAACAAATAGAGATGACATGTGAAATGTTTGACAATAGTCCTCATTCAAAAATGTGGTATTAAAAGGGGTGGAAAAATTAAGATAAGTGAGAGTGGTATTAAATAGCATAAAAGTTTTTTTTTGCAGTAATTTAATAAGTATAACTAAGTATAACTAATATCCCTTGCATCACTATTTTAGGCCAAGCATGAGAGCAGAATCATGGTTTTGAAGGAGAAGCTTCAGAGGATTCAGATGGTTGTTGGTGAAGATGTTGCCTCTTACCTTACAAAGGTTAAATTTGGTCATTATGCTTGAGAGTAGATTTCCCAAGATGGGTGATATCTAGACAGTGGTGTTGCATGCAATATGACAAGGGAGTGTGATCTATTTCAGCCACCTAGCTCAGTAGCTACTAGATGCTTGGTGAGGTGTGGGATCCATACAAAAGGAGTAGTCGGTAGAAGAGAGGGTTCAATTGTATTTGAGTTAGAGTCAGGATGGAATCTATCCTTTCATCATGTTTAATATGTTCCTCGTCTAAGAATGAATGTGCTCTTAGTTTCAGCCTTAGAGGATCAAGGCTATACAGTTAAGTTCACAGGACACTCAATATAGTCATGGCCAGAGGTAGTTGTGTATGTTGAGGACTCCATCATATAGGGGATCAGAGAGCGATGATTGTACCGAGTATAGGGTTGACCTCTTTGTTGAGAGGTACATAGAGCTAGTTATGAAGCATTTTTTAGGTGGCAGGAGGACTGACTTAGTAGATCCACTTGGTGGGAATGGACCAAGTTGGAAGGGATGGGATACTCAGATGACTTCAGTAGAGCTTTAGTAGGTAGCCACAACATAGTTGAGTTCGACTTTCTAGATTCAGAGGAAGCAGGTTGCTCTAGTTCAAAGGGAGTAGTAGCAGTTGTAGACATAGATCATGGAGGAGGTTAGTCAAAGTAACTCCTCGTTAAGAGGAACTGTTAGTTTTCTATGTAGTGAGGTATGTAGTGAGATTGTTACTTTCACATTGGGTGTGCCTAGCAATGTGAAAAGTACCTTTATGTATCTCATCCATGGCCAATGGCTTTTTTCATTCAATAGGTATGGAATCTCTACAAATGCAATTTCAAGGCATATCATTGTACCTACCACTAGGCTTGTTATTATATACCCAAGTGTCTAGTATGATTACCCCATTGATTTACTTATCTCATGCAAATAGAAACACTAATATTTGAGTATCATTGCACAAATTTGAGGATTTATATACATCCCTGTATGTTCAACTAGAAATAACATATCTTAAAAGCTCAATATCCTTGATCTAATCTCTAGTTAAAATCATAGTAAAATTTGACTTTCAATATTGACTCTAAAATACGGGGACATATAGACTAGTTAATTCTCAAAGAACCTTTGAAGCATATTACAGTGCCAAAATGTCCTAGAAAAATATCCATTTATGAAATATAGGAGAAGATATATAGAATAGTTAACTCTCAAAGGATCTTCGAGGAAAACATAATCATATATAGCACAAAATGCAGAGGGTTGGCAGTTAAGGTTATGTAATAGAATTTACAGTTGATAGTTAAATTGTATAACAATTTTTTTTATGATCTTTACTAACGTTTATTAGAATTGTTGCATGTTTTACGAATGACATATTAGTTGTAACTTTTTTGAGATTTTATTATGGTATGTGCACTTTGATATGATGTAATATGATTATGGTTTTGTTTCATATGTTGTAATTTATTAGATATATAGCAAAAAAATAAATTATTGCATGAAATAAATAATAACTTTTCATTTTAAATGTTTTTTTTTTGCAGAACATGGGTCTTCCAGAAGATGAAGATGATCCTCATGATATAGATCCAGAATATGTTGGTTCTAGTACAAATCACATGGTAGAGGATGATGATGATGCAGATACAAAAGACACTAAGGTTGATGATGATGATGACAATGACGATGATGATCATGATGATGATGATCACGATGGTGATGATGATGATGAGGTAGTTGTTGGTAGTAGCCAGTGACATTCATGATCATATAGATTGCATCATGGATCATTGTTGATATATCGTTATGATGCCTCTTTTCATGGTTACTATCATATGTATCATTTTCACGGCCTGCAGTACCATATTATTGAGTTGTATCATTTTGGCATGTATCATTTTGACTTATATCATTTGGACATGTATCATCTTGACTTGTATCATTTTGAGTTACATAATTTATCATTTTTACTTATATCATTTGTACATGTATCATTTTGACTTATGTCAACTGTTGGACATGTATCATTTTGACATGTTATTGATCTACTAGCATATTTGACTTTCATTTATTTTAGTTATATATGATGATGATCTTATCAGTATTGACTTGTCAATTTATATATATTGAAAGTGGTCGATGATTTTTGGATGGATATTTATTTCGTATGATGATTTTAATTTATTGCTCAAGATGGATGTTGTCAAATTCAATTAAATTATAGATGTTTGACTCACTTATTTTAACTATAGATGATGATCATGTTATAATAGATATCTTGTTATTTTATATATACTAGATATTGTTGTAGATTTTATTTTGATGGAGATTTAATAAGTATAATGATGTTGTTAATTTGTATGGATGCCCATTTCCCTAAAAATTCTTTATAAATGTTATCCTATAAAATATTTCAAATGCTTCAAGGGTCTTCAGGTGGATGGAGCACATATTAGTGAGTTAGAGAGTATTTTGTCAAATAGATCTATGAGCTTGTCTCACAAAGAGGATAGAATAATATGGAGCTGCTCAAAAATTGGGGAGTATCAAGTTAAGATAGGCTATAAGGTGAAAGATGGGGTGGTTAGAAAGCAATATTGGCCTACTCACCTTTTCTGGAACAAATCCTGCCTCCCTAAGGCTAGAATTTTCACATGGTTCACTTTGCAAAGGAAGATCCTTATAGAGAATAGGCTGAAATTGGTAGGGGTTCAAGGTCCTGGTAGATGCCCTCTTTGTAAAAACAATGAAGAATCAGTTGATCATCTCCTCCTTTCTTGCTCCTATATAGATCTTTGTTGGAAATTCTTTATAAGTAAATTGAATTGGAACTCCCCTCTACCAACAGATTTAAGGAGTTATTTCAAATGCAATATGACTTACTCTATAATCACATGAGTTATTTAAGAGGCGCGATATATTTAACTAAATAAACGGTACCAAACATATTAAATTAATAAATGGAAGCAAACAAGAAGCATTTTAGAAGCAACAATGGAAGCCAAACTAGAAGAAAATCGTATAATCTTGGAAGCAAAACTTGGCATTATGTAGGAAGCAAAAATAGAAGCAATCTGTGTAGCAAACAAAGAAGTAATAATGGAAGCAATTTTAGAAGCAACGAAGGTAATAATAGAAGCCATATTAGAAGCAAAAAAGATGCAAAAAAGATCTAGAAATGGAAGCAAAGCTAGATGCAAAGAAGCAACGCTATATCGGAAGCAAAATTAGAAGA
>VDFB02368736.1:0-28225 GCA_007258455.2 Sequoia sempervirens | reverse complement strand
ACGTTAGTCTCAATTTTCAATTTATTCATCCCATTTGACCTTAAATTGGCTGGAAAGATGGAAACCCTAATTTTTAGACTTAGCCAAAATTTCACGTTAAGGTTCAATAGCGGGCACATCTCGGAAAGACAGACAGTAGAAAAGAGAGACAACAACAAAACAACCCAAAAGCAAAGCCAAATTAGGGGGTCCCCATTTGCAATGGGGCGATGTGTGAAAAAGGTTACAATAAGTCCTAGAGAGCATAGGCGTAGACGTTGTGCCCTTACTCACAAGTTACATGAAGAGTTAAACAAAGAAAATCAAAATCCAAACTTGATCGAAGCAATGCATGATGACCCTCCTCCCCAACCAAAACAAAATGACTGAATACAACAATCACAACAATAGTTGAACTCTTCAATCAACATTATCATTCATCCTCCTGTTGTGATTAACTTGGATGACGATGACGAGACCACTAAAATTGATGAAGAGATGCATAATGAATTGAAAACATTGTTTTCCTCCTCCATGAGCTTAAATGAAAAATCTCCTATACAGAGTGTTGAACCTAGAACTTCTCCTAGTTTGGCACTTGCCCTTGTCCCTTTGGCTAGCTATCTGCCTTTGGTATACAATGAACATGATTCGGAGGCCAATGACTTGCTCATAGGTTGACGCACATTTTCCTTACTAGTGTTCTGCATTTCCTTTTCCTTTTTCATTTTCTTTTGTGTGATTGCATGTGTGCAATGTGATCCCCCGTGATGTTTTATTTGATGTTTTCTCTCTTTGTGACATTCCTCTATTTGTAACTTTATTCTTCTCTATGTCATGCACCGCTCTCGCTTTTTCATCTTTATCTTTTTCTTGTGCTTTTCCTTTTGGGGATAACGCAAGGCATCAAGACATTCATGTCTCCTTCATGTTGACCCAAAAGATTTTCCTTTTTCTTTTGACTTTTCTTTTTCATTTGTCTTGTGTTTTCTTTTTGGGGATGACACAAGGCATCAAGGTATCCTATGTGTCTTCCATGTTGACTCAAAAGGTTTTTTTTGTTTTCACCCTGATTGTGTCATTGTTCCAATTCTATGTGCATTTGGGAGATGATGACAGTTCCAAGCTCTCTAAAAAAAAACATTACAACAAAGAAAATATTGACCCCAAATCCATAGATCCCTTATGTTTTTGGTGTTTTCATTTTTGGGGCAACCCTGTTGGCCTTGCCGATGCACCAAAAGGTCAACCTGTCAATGCTCGATACAAATGTCAGTTAAGATCCACAGGAGGCGGTTAGACCCAAACGTTGTGCTACAAGGAAGACCAAGAGACACACCATCTTGCAACAATCCCCCCTAGCACAAGTGAGGGGTTTGAACCTGTGACCAACTCTGATACCAATTGTTGGCCTTGCCATTGCACCAAAAGGTTGACCTATCAATTCCCTATACAACTATCAGTTAAGATCCACAGGAGGCACTTAGACCATGTCACAAACCCAAGCATCGTGATGCAAGGAAAACCAAGAGACACACCATCTTGCAACAAACCCCTCCCTTTTTTTTCACATGATGTAGCTTTACTTGGAAACATATGACTTGGCATAGGGCTTTCCAACTTGGCTCTCATGTCTTCTTTCTTGTTTTCATTTTTCATTGGCTACTTTAAAGTAATCGCTCACAGTATGGTGTTTAGCTATTCCTTTCAAGTGGGGGCATACATTGGCATTATCATTTTGCATTTTTTTTTCTCTTTTTTTTCATGGTTCTTAGTGCAGCCTTCTTACTTCATACAATGCATTCATCGCTTTGTGGATGACATTGGGTGTGACGTCCTTAATGAACATGACCTATCTTAGCATATTGCATTCCTCTTAGTGGCCTGATGCGAAGCACCGCATCCTCTAAGTTGTGAATTTTATATTCTTTGATTGATCCTCTCTTGGAGACAATAGGCATAATGTTCCCTACGTGAAAGACCTCACACAAACTAAGCAAGACTCCTTTGAATATTTCCTATTTTTTTATTTTGCATTTGTTGTTATATAGCCACCTTGCATAACACAACTTACATTCTTGTGGTGCCATCACCTTTGTTCATGAGCTCCAAGCATATGAAGTTTTTCTTGTCTCATGAAGCTCGAAAAAAATTATTTTGTGTGGCGCCTTATTAAAGTTATCAGGAGGTATAACTTTGGTATGGTTGGGCGGGAAGCCCAATCCGAGGCATGACTTTCCCCATAGCCACTTGTGTGTGTGTGAGTACATACCAGCCATGAGTGTATGTTTCTCACATTTTAGGACTTCTCACCTAGCAGACAACCATGAGTTCCATCACCTTAGAGTGCGTATGCATTTTTCGGACAAACATCCTAGATCTGATCCACATCGCGTTGGAAAAACAGTTGAAGCTTCATCCAGTTCTTTTGTTTTCACCTTTTTCTCTTTGGAATTGTTTGATTTTTCCTTATTGTTCTTGATATCATTTTCATGTGTGTTCCTTTGCGTTTATGTTGGTTTGTCATGGGATCTTGATCCTGGGGGCTTGATCATTATTGTCCCGTCTTGCTAGCATTGGTACATTTGAACCCCTCTTGATGTGTGCATTGGCCTACTTTAGTGTGAGTTTGAAGCGATTTCATCCTCTCACTAAACTAGAGGCTATATAGAGTCACCGAAAAAGTAACCCTTCTACTTTTTCTAACTTGTTCGGGCCCTCATGATTTTGGCTTAATGTGGCCTTGATTTAATGTTGTCATGTGAATAACACATTCACATTAGGTCTTGGACCCTTGTGAACTAAAAGAATTCAAATGGTACCTTACATAAGTGTTGTAAACTATTGTAACATACTTTCACACTTTTATAAGGTCTTGTTAATAAAATAACCTCTTTTCATCATTTACCAAGTCTTATTTCAAAGTGTTGTAAAGTGTTGTAACACACTTTCACACTTTCCTAGGTTTTTCATTAAGAATTGGGCTTTCTTATGTTGTAGTTGGCCCCAATTTGCATCCATAGGCCTTATTTATGTGTATTTTTGAGAATAATCCTAAAAAATATCATTTAAAACATCAAAATCCTGAAACTGTAATGTCCCTTTCTTGAGCATGATCTTTCCAGTGACCGTTAGCCTATTCTAGAGACCCGTAGGCTATTCGGAAGGTGAAAATGTATGGTTCTTCCTGCTAGTCCAGTTGACACTAAGAGAGACTATCCTCCTGATGTTCAGTCTTTACTCACAGAGAAGAGCAAGGTATTTGCTGATCTACCTCCTGGACCACCACGTGAGAGGGGTTCAGAGCATATCATAGAGCTCAAGGAAGGAGCTAAACCCATTATTACAACTCCCTATTGGTATCCTAAGAAGCAGAAGGATGATATCCAGAAAAACATTCAGGAACTCTTGGAGATGGGTTTCATTCGTCCAAGCAAGAGCCCTTTCGCATCTGCAGTGGTTCTTGTGAAGAAGAAGGATGGTACCATGCACATGTGTGTGGACTATCATTCTTTGAATCAAAGCACCATCAAAAACCGATACCCCATTCCAAGGATAGATGAGCTCATTGATGAGCTACATGGGGCCAAGTTCTTCTCAAAGATTGATTTGAGATCGGGTTACCACCAGATTTGAATGAGAGGATCTGGTGTTGAGAAGACAACTTTTAGATGTCACTATGGCCACTTCGAGTTTCTAGTCATGCCATTTGGGCTGACTAATGCTCCTGCCACCTTCCAATCTTGTATGAACAGAGTTTTTCAAAAGTAGTTAAGGAGGTTTGTGTTGATATTCTTCGATGACATTTTGATTTACAACAAGACTTGGGAAGAACATCTCAAACACTTGGAGGAAGTGCTTAGCATCTTAGAATCTGAGAGCCTGTTTGCCAAGGAGTCCAAATGTGAATTTGGAATGAAGGAGTTACTCTACCTTGGCCACATAATCAATGCTGAGGGAGTAAAGGTTGATCCTGAAAAGATCAAGGCAGTTGTTGATTGGCCACCTCCTGAGAACTTGACTTAGTTGAAAGGGTTCTTGGGTATGTGTGGATTTTATCATAGATTTGTGAAAGGCTATTCATAGAATGTTGCTCCTCTTACTGATCTCATGAAAAATGGAGCCTTTTGTTGGTCAGAAAAGGCTCAAACTACTTTTGATAAGTTTAAGAGGATCATGAGCTCTTGTCCGATTTTGGCTATTCTAGATTTCTCCAAGCCTTTCGAGCTACAATGTGATGCATCCGGTGAAGGAGTTGGGGCTGTTTTGATGCAAAACAAACATCCAATAGTGTTTGAGAGTAGGAAGCTAAGAGGTGTTGAAAGAACCTACTCCATTTATAACAAGGAAATGCTTGCCATTATGCACGCATTAGCTAAGTTCAGACAGTATTTTGTGGGAAACAAGTTTGTGGTCAAGACTGATCACAATAGTCTCAAACACTTCATGCATCAGAAAGATCTGAACGAGAGGCAACAAAAGTGGGTGAGTAAGCTTCAAGCTTATGACTTTGACATTGAGTATGTCAAAGGGAAAAATAACATTGTTGCTGATGCTCTGTCTAGGAGACCCCATTTGAGCTCATTGTGTGAGCTTACCACTGATTGGAAGGACATGTTGCTTGCTGATTAAGCCAAAAATTAGTTTGCAACCAGCATCATTGAGGGTACTTTTCATGATGAAAGGTACAAGGTGATTGAAGGGTTGATACACTACAAGGGGAGAATCTTTCTGGTGGCTGATTCTAAGCTCAGGAAGAATATTTTATTGACATTTCATGATATTCCGCTTGCTGGTCACCAAGGATTCTTTAAGACATATAGGCAGATCCGTGAAAGATTTTCATGGAAAGGGTTGAAAGGAGAGGTTCAACGCTACATTCAGGAGTGTCCCATTTGTCAAATGAACAAGAATGAGCATACTTTACCAGCTGGTCTGCTACAACCTCTCCCTATTCCCAATCAAAAATGGGAAAGCATATCGATGGACTTCATCACAGGGTTGCCCAAGGTCCAAGGGAAGGATTGTATCTACGTTGTAGTGGATAGACTAACAAAATTTGCACATTTCTTCGCCATTACCAATTTTTTTTAGAAGCCCAAGTTGCAGATCTATTTTTTCATGAGGTGTTTAGGTTACATGGGCTGCCAAAAAACATTGTGAGTGATAGGGACAGCAAGTTCCTAAGCACTTTTTGGCAAGAGGTCTTCAGAATGAGTGGTACTGTGCTTACTCCAAGCACTAGTTATCACCCCTAAACAGATGGACAAACTGAAATAGTGAACAAGTGGTTGGAAGGCTACTTGAGAAACTATGTTTCGAAACAGCAAAGAATGGGTTAAGTGGCTTCACATAGGCGAGTACTGTTATAATTTGTTCTTTCATATGTCAATCAAAATGTCACCTTTCTTGGCTCTCTATGGTATGAAGCACCTAGCTTTGCTATTTTGGTGTTTGGCGATAGCAAAGCTCCTCAAGCCAAGGACTTATTGCAGCAGAGTCAAGACATCACGAAATCATTGAAGAACAATCTACAGATTACACAGAATCAACAGAAGATGTATGCTGATTAGAGGCATGTTGAGCGCTCTTTCAAGGTTGGGGATATGGTTTATCTCTGATTACAGCCTTACAGACAGTCTACTCTCAAGAAGAGTGGAGCTGAGAAGCTCAAACCTCACTTCTATGGGCCATTCAAGGTGATCGAGAGGGTGGGAACAGTAGCGTATGAGTTGGAGCTACCTTCGAGTAGCAAAGTGCACAATGTCTTCCACGTGTCTCGCCTCAAGAAGGTGCTTGGACATAATGTTATTGCTTCATCACAGTTGCCTCCTTTGGATGAGGAAGGACAGTTGGTTTTGATTCCTGAGGAGATTCTTGATTCTCGAGAGTGTTCTTTGAGGAACAAAACAATCAGAGAACACTTGGCAAAGTGGAAAAATTTGCCTTTAGAGGATGCAACTTGGGAGAATGATGAGATTCTGCAGCATCCAGATTTGCAATTGCTTGACGACAAGCAATCTTGGGGAGGGCGGACTGTAATGTCCCCTTCTCGAGCATGATCTTTCCAGTGACTGTTAGCCTATTCTGGAGACTCGTAGGCTATTCGGAAGGTGAAATTAGGGTTTCATGTTTCGAAGGATGCTCTTGCTTGAGGTTGGTTGTTTCAATGGCTGATTCTTTCTGGGTTTTTAGAGAGCTTCGCAGTGATATATTGTTCTTGGCATTCTGAGCAATTTCAGGAATTTACTATTTTTAGTAAATTCTATTTTTGACAGTGTTCCTGTTGGTTCCAGCATGGTTGACTTTCTACTTCAGACTGATCAGTTGGCTTGCTCATTTATGGATTCAGGGCACAATTGGAGAGATAAGTCGAATTATTTAATTAAAGTCATGTTTTAATGTTATATTTTAACATTGACCCCCTTGGCCTAGCTCGTCACTTTAAGTTGTTTTAAAAGATGTTTTTATGGGTGGGCGCCTCATTGAAAGAAATTAATTATATTTCTTATAAAGTAAAGATTAACCCAAGCTCAAATTGGATGCCAACTTCAAGGAGGAAATAAAGTATTATTAAAAGACAAAGTTTGCTTGCAAAAGTGGGACGCCTTCTATTGGGGGATTAGGGTTTGGTTCGAAAAGGAAGTTTTGGGTTTCGAGAAAGATCATCTGAAAATTATAAAAGGAGGCCATTGGTTATCATTGAGATTATCTTTTGTCTACAGGAATGTTATGCTGCCGGATTAGCTTTGGGATTGCTTCGAGGAATGTACGCCTCCTAGCTTGGCATTGCTTCTCACTTGAAAGATAGCGACTAGTGGTGAAATAGTGTAGCTTTGTGAGTTTGCATTGGGATTTGTGCATTGTAATCAGCTTGTGGCTTTTTAGTTCAGTTTTTGCATATTAGAGTTTTTCTAGAATTGCATTTCCCTTCAGCAGATTGTAGTTTTCATTTGTAAATCCAAAAATACAAAAAAAATCTTTCTGGGTACTGTCTTATTCTGTCTATCTGTAAGGGGCGACCCTTTTCCCCAAGTTATAGATTTTAATTTGAAGGCTGTGATTTTTAAAGTAAAATTGCCCCTCTTGCTGGGCCGTACCATCTAGACTTGCATTGGTTTTCGTGCATAAATTAAAGTGAGACTTTTGATCAGCTTTCAGTGTCCTATCTTGGTCGCCATCTTATTAGGATCATATTGCATTTTGTCTAGTGGAATTTGATTAAGTTTGGAGCAAGTTGTGAGTGAATTTGTGAGTTTTAGGGCTGCTATTCGTGCACGTGGAAAACATGACTGTCACAAATCAAATTGTCAGGTTGGCTCTAATAATTGAGTTTTTGATCTAAGCTTTATTACTCAGTGAAGGAAACTCAATATATATTGTTGCAACTTTATATATCTCTTGATTCACATTGATAGCAAGGCATTGTCTAACTTATTGTAAGTTGGCAGTAGTACTGACAGCAGGTTATAATCTTATTTTATCAATTTGTAATGCTCAATCTTTACATTCTGTAATTGCTTGTAATATCTCACATCTCCGCCCTATGGTAGCTCCTTTCCCACTCCGGGTTAGAAAGCACATTCTGGGTGTCGAGTTACTTTCAGCATTCTAGCGTATTTTCCTTCAAGCATTGTAATTCTTAGCACTCCGCCATATGGTCGCCTTAATTCCATACTGGATTGGGTAGCACATACTTGGTGTTGAGTTTTCTTTCAGTACTTGTAGTGTAGAAGATCCTATGACCATATGCACGCCATCATCGGTGCCATTCTTGGTTAGAGTTTCTTCCAGTTATGTTTCTGCTTTCAGATCCTCTGACCAATGCTCACACCTTGCCCACATCGGGATCCTGGTGTACATTCTGGTTAGAGTTGCTTCAGCAACGTTTGGGTTTAGATCTAACCTTAACGGATGTGTTTGGTTTGTAAACTGTTATTGAAAAAACAAAAAAAATTGGCTCAGAATATTTCAGAAACCCACTTTAAATTCCTAAGGTGAGACTCATTCGCCATTCGCCATTATGGGTGAACGAGTCCCCTTAGGTGGGACCTATTGGAAGAATGAAGAAGAATAGCTAACTATACATGTTGTCTTGTCATTGATGTCATCATGATATATCGGTTGTGATTGCAAAACTAAGCCAGTGCTTGATCTGGTATTTTGGTCTGGTATCTGAACCAGTATATAAGCTACACCCTTTAATATTTTGGTTCATAATCCTCCGCGGTTGATAGTTGTTGCTTGCAGTTTTGGAAAATAGTTTATGGGTGTTGAAAGAATGCATGTTCAAAATCTCTCGTGTTTTGGTGCAAGTATGGTGTACCTGCATTATTTTGTTGATTAGTTTTTGCAATTAAGTCTATTTTTGGCCAACTTCATCAATAAGTCGTGATATGGTGAATTAATTTTTGTTATGCGGATATATGTGCGACCTATCTTAGGTCTATGCTGACATGATGAAGTGCACTACATGTTTTGATCTATTGGTTGGAAATATTCTGTAAATACTTGAGGCCGACAGTTGGTATCTTTGATAAACAAGATTTGCATCTAATTAGGCCCACCTAATTGATGCTTGTGGATGGATCGAGTATATATGTTGGAAAGTTTTGAAGATTCAAGGAATGAAGGTGTGAGAGTGAAGAATTGCAAAAATGATGAAGTGTGTTAAGTCAGTCTATTGAGCATCACTGGAACTGTATCAGCACTTGTTAGGTGCACTCTTATCAGTTCATTTTGGCTGTGAAGCCAATTTTTCTTCTGTAATCTTTTGTAGGCAGTGAGCCTCCTTGTGTAAGCAGTGAACTTTTGTATCTAGATAGTGAGTTCTATTCAGGGCAGTGAGCCCTTGGAAATGAGCCTTATATATTCGATTTTGGAACTACTTTATATTGTGAGTTAATCCTCACCGTGGTTTTTCCCTTATTGGGTTTTCCACATAAAATATGGTGTTCATTGTGTTGATTTTTCTTTCTGTTATCTACATTTCATGTTCACATTTAATAACAGAATAGTGTGGTTTTGAAATTGATAAGTGTTGAATTTTTGAGTTTAATTTTCGTGACAACTGATTCACCACCCCTCTTACTTGTCCTGGGCCTTTTAACAATTGGTATCAGAGCCTTGATTCCTTGGTGTAGAGCTTAATCACTTGAGGAAGATCCTGAAGGTTGATCAAATGGATGATAAAGAACTCTGAACTGCACTTGAAGTTCTTGATAAGGCAGAAAATGAAAACAAAGACTTGAAAGAAAATCTAGATGAGGCTAATGAATGTATCCAGAAACTAGAAAACAATTGATGAAATTTAAGGAAAGAATAAAGAAGTGAGTGAGTAGTAGAAACAAGAGATCATTGGATTGAAAGTGCTTGTAGAAGAAAAGAAGATAATTGAAGAATATCTGAATATAATGGTGTAGAATAAGTTTGATGAATGCACTAGACTTGAACAAGAGGTAGCAAACTTGAAAGTAGAACTGGAGAAGGAAAAAATCTATGAGAACAATTTCAGATCTAGCTCTGACAAGCTTGAAGAACCGCTTGTAGGATAGAAACCACGTAAAGACAAAGATGGCTCGCGAAATGAAACAGGTGAAAGTTGAAAGGACAATCAAAAGACTCAAGACAAAGGCAATAAGAAAAGAAATTTAAGAATTTTTTCAAGGAGACTGCCTGTGAGACTGCCTAATGTACAAAAATATCCCTCTTTCAATGGTGTCTATTTTTCATACAACAAATTTGGTTACAAGGCAACAAAATGCAAGAGTAGGATGAATTAGTTTCTTGGCTCCTTCTCTGGACAATTTTTCTCATGCAAGAAATTTGGACATAAAGCCACTGAATGCATATCTCAGGTAATAATGACTAGTGAAGTGATGATGCATAGATTTAGTGGAGGTAGAATGAATCTATTTTTTAATGGCTACCGCTATACCTGTAAAAAATTTGGACACAAAGCAAATAAATGTAGATCAAGAAGTAATGGAGGTCAGACTAATCAAAAAAGTGTTGTCTGCTATAATTATAACAAACCTAGACACATCTCCAAACTTTGTAGAAATAAGAACGGAAAGTAGTATGCTCTGGTAGAAAAGAATGAATCGGTACAGAAAATTGACAAAGAAGAGATGAAGTAAGAGATGAATAAGATATGGAGGAAGAAAGAAGAAGAACCTGAAACTACTAATATGTCTGTTCCCTCATCCAGCATGGACAATTACTCCAAGAATTAGACCTAGCATGGTCTTAGGGGGAGCATTATCAGAAAACTATAAAAACCCCTTGGATGAATGGCGTGTTAGAGGTTGGCACGAGGATGTATTGAGAAGAATGAATAAACAGAGGTTTTGGAAAAGATACCAGAAGAAAACATGTTGGCATCCTAATTTGTGGATCAAATTAAGGTTTTTCTGTGTTGAGAAGAATGGTTTTAGCAGCATGTTGAAGTTTGGCGCATTTAATGCAAATTAGGGAAAACTGATGGTGTATAAGGTAAAATTCATAAGTCTTTTGGATCACTTGATCACTTAAAGAGTTTGAAAGATGTCTTGGAGAGATCTCGAAGTGATCTAAAGCAATTCTGAAGTAATTTGAAGGAATTATTACGAATACTTAGGAATTATTTCTCTGTTTAAAAAGGGAAGAAGGGAAAAGGAAGGAGTTTTAACTAAACAATAACGAATTCAAGAAAAGATAAGCACAAAAATGGAAAGAGGATTGAGTGGTGACATTCCACTGAAGTTGAAAGGAGTTGAATTGAAAGAATTTGATCATAGAAAGATGAAGGAAATTGAACTAGGGCTAAAGGAAAATGAGTTACAGAGCATAAAAACCCTAGGTATGGATTTATGGGGAGAATTTCCTTGGTTTGTAGATAAAGAATTCATCTTGTTCTTGTTAATTAGATTCAAGAACGGTAGTATTATGTTGGACAAACCCTACCTAATCACGAAGGATGTGATCGAAGCGATTACTAGTTTATGCAGTGTTGGGGATCTCCTTGGGAAGAAAACCGTGAAATACAAAGATGTGGAGGAACTTACTGGCATTGATAAAGACCTTCAAGCTCTATTGATAAACACTCTTGCAGATTTCGTTGTAAGGTATGTTGCGCACAAAATTTCTTATAAAATCTATTTCAAAAATCATGAAGGTTTAACTTCAACTATTGTTGTATATCTTGCACACATGATGGTTAAGGAAAACAAGCAGTTTGATTTGTGTAGCCTATTACTTGAAAACCTAACTGAGAATGCTCGAATGTCATTGGTTGAGGGTTATCCCTTTCGATTTGGAACCTTGTTCGTGTGTTTGAATTTTTACTTTTTGAACTCGCTACCAAGAAGAGAAAATGTTTATTGGGAATTTGGTATTCCTATTGCAAAACAAGTTTACAAATACTTGGAATCATTGGCAGAAAATGTAAGTGTTCTCAGAACATATTTCACATCCCTAAAGACAAACTTGTGCTCCGATATGTCAATGCCTAGTCAATTTGAAGTGGGTTCATCCTCCAGTAAGAAAGAGTTGGAAGTTATCATTGGTGAGTCCCCTCTGGAACCTAAAAAGTGGAAAATTATTATAACAGATGTCTCAAAAGAAAAGAAAAATGAATAATTTTTGTCTCGATCTGAATCCTTTGATCCAAAGGATATATGGATGATGCTAGATAAGGGTGAAATGTGGAATGCATGGTCTTTGCAAAACAAATGTAGGAGAGTTGAATTATGCGACTAGAAAATGAAGAAAACTCTCTTTGGGTTATTGCTGGTGTCGATGGTTCTTTATGGGTGTGAAGTTTGGGGTAGCAATACCTCAGCAATGAAGTGGAGACAAGTTGAAAGACTACAAAAACATTTAATCACAAGTAGCCTCAAAATAAAATCATCTTTTCCCTATGAGATTGTCCTAGCGGAGGCTATGGCCTTACCGATGGAGACATTGGCTATGATTCATTTACAAAGTTATTTAAAGAAGTTAGAGAACATGGAGGTGTCCTGTTGGCCTAAAATGGCAGCAATAGAGAAATTAAATAGAAGGAAGAGCACGTGGATGAAGCAAAATAACAAGTGGTTGAGCAAGTGGGGTATTAGCATAGATAGTTGCCCAAATAACATTAAGGAAATCAAAATGTACGTGCAAAAAAAAGTTAAAGAAAGCATGTGGGCTAGGGTGTTATCAAGGAAAAGGGAGTATTACATCAAGCACTTTACTCCCTCATAAAACCATACTAAAAAAAACTATATAGGTGCGGAAATAAAATGGAAAGCGAAAATGCTAATAGCTCAGCTAAAAACTAGCTTGCCCCAATTGAGATGTGAAACTGGTAGATGGACAACACCTAAAGAAGAATGGGCTGATAGGATATGCACGTTCTGTACTTTAGGGATTTTTGAGATGGAATGGCATTACATCATGGAATGCCCAACTTATATGGATATCTGGGGAAATTATATTGAGATTCTAAATGTTGACACTTTATACAACTTATTTGAGGCATAGAGTATATCAAAAAGTGTTGATTACTTGGTAAAAATAAATAGCAGAAGATCCAAGTTACAAAAGGAAAGGGAGATCAAGTAATTGCTGGGTGGTGGTTTCTGTTTCAGGCTGTAGTGGTGTTCCATTTTTGCTACTGATCTGTGGGTCCCATAGGCTGTTTGGCCTCATGGATGTTATTAAAAATCTTCATTCATTCATTCATTCAAAATTGATGATGTACTAGTAGATTATTTTCTCAATAGGGGTATTTCAGTTTTAGATGTGTCAGTTTCTTTACCAGATAATCTAGTAGAAATTATTGAAGAGAGAACATTATTGGAAGGACCCGAAGGTCATAAGTTTAATGCTATGACTGAAAGAAGATATACCAAAGTAAAACAAGTTTTATCTAAACATATTAATGAGAAAAAAGAATGCATCAAAGAAATATCTGACATCTACAGGTATTGTCTCCAGTGGCCGATAGTTGTTGACAATTTCAGAAGAAAAATTGAAGCCATTGAATCTGAGATGAATAGTATTGGGAAGAACTTTGATTTCTTCAAAGACAAGGATAGAAAACAGAGAATAAGAGTTGGTGAATTGAAGGTGGAATTGCTGACTACTCAGAGGAAAAGAGAAGATATGGTTAAAATCTTCTGGTTGGTTAAGGAACTTGCTGAGGTCCAGTTGGATTATCTCTCTGGAATTCTCTCAGATGCATAAAATTGTGAACAAAAGTGTTTTTCTTCTAATCAGACATCCTCCTTTACACAATTATCTTCATTGGATGGTATGAGTGCAAAAATGAATTCGCCTATGCTTGCTTGGAAAAGGATTCTTTCGATCATCAGAGTGAGGTACAAGAAAATCTTTCATGTAAAAACCATCATTCTCACTTGAATGTTTGAAATGGAGTGTTGTAATTTCTTTTTATATACAATATTTCCTTGTACAAACATTTAAAAACTACTTTTGGTCACCCTTTTCCATTGATTTCAAAGGGGGAGAGAGTCATGTGAGCAGAGAGAGTCGTGTGAAGAACAACTATAGTGATAGGAAGAGAGAATGTTGTGTTATGTAAATTTTGGCACATGTTGCCATCAATGAGAAAGGGGGAGATTGTTGGAAGAATGAAGAAGAATGGCTGACTATACAGGTTGTATTGGCATTGATGTCATCATGTTATATGGGTTGACTACAAGACTAAGCTAGTGCTTGATCTAGTATTTTGGTCCACAATCCTCCGCGGTTGATATTTGCTACTTGTAGTTTTGGGAAACAGTTTATGGGTGTTGAAAGCATGTATGTTCAGAATCTCTCATGCTTTGGTGCTCGTATGGTGTATCAAAATTATTCTGTTGATTAATTTTTGCAATTAAGTCTATTTCTATCTGACTTCATGATAAGTCATGATATGGTGAATTAATTTTTGTTATGCGAATATATGTGTGACCTATCTTAGGTCTATGTTGACATCATGAAATGCGCTACACATTTTCATCTATTGGTTGGAAAGATTTTGTAAATACTTGAGGCTGACAGTTGGTATCTTTGATAAATAAGAGTTGCATCTAATTAGGCCCACCTAATTGATGCTTGTGGATGGATCAAATATATATGTTGGACAGTTTTGAAGATTGAAGGAATGAAGGTGCGAGAGCGAGGAATTACGAAAATGATAAGTGTGTTAAGTCAGTCTATTGAGCATCACTGGAACTATATCAACACTTGTAAGGTGCACTTTTATTAGTTCATTTTGGTTGTGAAGCCAAAATTTTTTTGTAATCTTTTGCAAGCAGTGAGCCTCTTTGTGTAAGAAGTGAGCTTTTGTATCTGGATAGTGAGTCATATTCAGGGCAATGAGCCCTTGGTAGTGAGCCTTATATATTCAATTTTGGAACTACTTTATATTGTGAGTTAATCCTCACTGTGGTTTTTCCACGTAAAATATGGTGTTCATTGTGTTTATTTTGCTTTCTATTTTCTGCATTTCATGTTCATATTTAATAACAGAATAGTGTGGTTGTGAAATTGATAAGTGTTGAAGTTTTGAGTTTAATTTGGGTGACAACTGATTCACCCGCCTCTTAGTTGTCTTGCGCCTTTTAACAGGACCCATTCACCAAGGGTGGCGAATGAGTCCCCTTTAACTCAAAATTCAAATTTAAGTTAAATTTCTAGCAGATTTTTATTCTCCAAATCTAAGGTTGGCCCATAGTGTTGTAATTTTGAGAATTATTTCATAATTGAGTATAAATACAAGATTCTTTCTCTCATTTTCATCCCCAAGTATTCAAGTATTCATGCATATAGTTCACAAAAGCACTTGAGCATTCACAAGAGCATTCAAGGCATTTCAAGTGTAGATTATCGAGAATTTAAGAGCATTCTTCAAGTGTCAATCATCATGTCAAATATTGTTTGCATCATGTTGCTTTAGAGCTAACAATTGTGGTGTAAGATTGTGTGATTCAAGCAATCATTGCATCAACATCAAGCTAGATTCCAAGTCCTCATCCATTGGAGCCATTACTTACATTTTTGTAGCACTTTATTACAAGGGTTTGGTGAGTTGCAACATCATTATTTTTTCATTCACTATTCTCTATTTTATTTCAAGGGTTTAATTACCAACAAGGGATTTGACCAAGGAAAACCCCTATTCACTAACCCCACAACATTTTTCCCTCTCTTTGCATGTGATTTGTACGTCTAGGTTGTAGATTTATCAAGGAGCACAATTGGAAAAAATTTCAAAGCAATTCAAAGTTTTCAAAGTTGTGAACAAGCCTTGGAGAAGCTTAGAGAAGGTCTATAAGCTAAATTTTGCAGTTTTAGACCCTGATCTGAATCAGGAATAGAAAAGTAGACTGAAAGCTATAGGATCTAGTTTTGAATTTCCATAAATCTAGAATTGGGCTGATTCGCCACGATTAGTGAATGAGCTAAATTTTGCAGTTTTAGACCCTGATCTGAATCAGGAATAGAAAAGTAGATTGAAAGCTATAGGATCTAGTTTTGAATTTCCATAAATCTAGAATTGGGCTGATTCACCACGATTAGTGAATGAGTCCCACTGCACTTGTCTATTAGGGATTTTTTCAGATCTGAGTACCCATTTGTCTGAAACATGTTCTGGTACAGTTTACCCGAAACTGGACTGATTCACCCAACTTGGCATATGAGTCCCAATTAGCTCCAATAGTGGATTTTTCAAGATTCTAGACCTCCAATCTGCCTTCTTTAGTTTTCCAGGTACACATTTCAAGTTTTACAAATTTCTATTATGTTTTACTTGCATTTCTAGTTCATTTTGCATATCACACTGTGTTTTCCAGAATATTGTCTTTTCCAATTTTACACTTGGTGGTGAACCCCTTTTTGTTCTATTTAGTCCCTAGGTCAACCCTATTGTTAAATTTCAATCTCCTTTGCATTGAAATCTCAAGGGTTATCCTTGGGTGGAACCTTCCCCACATAGACCACATTTTTCATAAGCCTACACCATTTTTAGAGGTTCCAATAAAATTATCAATAAAATGATATTTCATGTTTGCATATGAATTTTTTGTGTTATTTCCACTGTGTTGACTCATTGTTGCATGGTTCATATTGTTCCTTCTAGAACCCTCCTACCGTGATTGCACCTATTTTTCTATTCAAAATATTTAGAATTAACATAGTGTGTTGTTGAATAATATAGTTCCAAGATTGCAACTACATTGAATATTCCAACATGTAATATAGTTGGAACCAAGCTCTAATTATGCAATGAGTACTCTTATCAGAACCTAGGGGCATGTCAAGAGGAGATAGAGAGGTATCTGAAAGTGATGTTTAAAATGGGCCACATCAAATCTATCTTCAATAGTCCTTCAGAAGGAAAATTTTTGATCCATGACCATGTGTTTCAATTACAAATAAATATACAACAAGATAATTAGATTTTCCATTTCTAGGATTGATGAGCTCATTGATGATTTCTATGAAGTAATTTACTTCTCAGATAGTAATTGGAGATCAAGCTACCACCAATACTTTCTTTGCAAGGAATATATACACAAGAAAAATTTAAATGCCTTATTACATAGATTTTTTTTTATTATACAATTTAATTTGATTAATACAACAATTTCTTTCTACTTCTTGGTGAATCATATTCAACAATCAATTGAGAGAATGTGTTTTGATAATTTATAATGATTTTTTGATGTTTCGAAAAATGTCGAGGCTGCTAGAATTGATCCTTGGAATCCTTAACAAATATTCTCTATTTGAAAAATAATCTATATGTAATATTGATGTCAACGATATTTTATACTTGGGCCATGCTATTAGTGCTCAAGAAGTGAAGTACAATAAAAAAAGAACTATTTAGTAAGCTTGAGAAGACAATCAAGTAATGTGATATACTTACTATTTTAGATTTCTCACAACCACTTTTAATAGAATATGATGCATCAAGAAAGGTAGCTGGACTAATTACAATATAAAGAATACACCACATATTAGTTGAGATTAAAAAATTGAAAGACCAAAAAATGGTTACTCTATGTATGAAAAGAAAATGCATACAATAATGTCTATTTTTTAAAATGTTAAGAAAACATATTGTTTGTGGTAGATGTGTGGTTGGGATATACAATGGATTGGAGTTCTTCTTGGGTCATCATGATTAGGAATATATGTGACAAACATGAGTAAGGAAACTCCGATCCTATGATTTTGATATAGTAATTATAAAGGGAAGAAGGAATGCACTTGTTAATGTGTTTTCTACAATTCTCACTCTTTGTTCAATTTATGTCATTTATCGTGATTGGAAGTTTATCATGGTAGAATATGCTAATAAAATACATTTTCTAGTATATTAGATGATATTTATAGGATGATAAGTATGTGCTAGGAGATGGTATCATTTTGTACCTAATTTTAAAGTGAATTAAAATATTTTGAAACATTTGCATGTGAAAACCATGGTGTAAAACTCTAGATTTTAAAATATTAATAGAAATAAAAGAGAGAGATTCTCATGGAAGATCTTTGGAATGATCTCAGAGGATCTAGACTATTTGCAATATTGAAATGCTTAACTTTTACAATGATTATTCCAAGTTAATAACATCAAAATTAACTCATGGAAATAATTAAAATGACAAGGTGATAACAACAGAATGAAAGAAAGTGAGAGAAAGAAAGAGAGAGATGCAAACAGAGTTTGATTACGGAGTTCGCCACAAACGTGACTACGTCTCCGGGTCGGCTCCAATAGAGTACGACCGATCCGATTAATCTCCAAAATCAAGTACAATGAGTTACAAAATCACCCCTATCCGCACAACGCCACTTTTCGAAGTGCAGGAATGAAGAATAAAATCTCCAGAATAGCCTCCTCTCGCTTCACCAGAAATTCCTTCACCAAAATGCTTAGACAAAACACCAAAAATTCCTTCACCAAAATTCTCCTCCAAAAACACTTCAAATCACACTTAGCCTAACTCTCTCCCTTTCACCCCCTTTAAATACAAAAAAATGGCTCAAATTGGTTACTAACCAATTGATTTACAATATTTTCCAAATCTCCATTTTTACATAATAATATTTAAAAATCTCCCTTATTTGAATATAAATCCCCCTAAATTAATTTAAGCCCTTCCAATTATTCATTCTCGGGCTTTTCTTGTTTCCATAAGTTACAACTAATCCTTTTAAAAGGATTATTGTTTTACAACTTGGAGGGAATTTATTAAATTAAGGAGTATTTCGTTTCCAAATTTCCACAAAACCATCCAATGCCACTTGTATTTTAAAACCATACAATATACAATGTTGGTTTGAAATTCTCATTTAAAATAGGGGATGAGTTTGGTTACGGGCTATTTACATCCCTTAAAAATAGGGATCAATTTGTTTTCCCTAAAAAAAAGGTAGCCTAAAAAATAGCATGATTTTTTTTTAAATAATGGTGATCCCCTTTTATAGGGAGGGCCACGTTTTTTTCTTAAGGAAGTGATTTAATTATTAAAATGGAGGGCATGGCTGTTATTAATTTATTTATTATTTTTTTATATATTTTTTCAAATAAAACCATGTCCAAAAAATTGCCGCCACGTGTAACTTTGGGAAGCCACCATGTGTCACCTCATGATTCATCCATGTCAGCATGATGATGTCATGCTGACATCATCATTGTACCTTCAAGTCAACCTAGTCAACCATGAGCTTTTACCTTCCATATCTTGCACATACAAGCTCCGATTTGCGCAAAATGAACACTGTCGGAAAGCTCTTGTCGTGCTCTTCACATTGACATCAATTTTGACCACTTTTGGTGACATCAAATTTTGACCTTTTTTTCTTGCCCTGGGCCCTGAGTTGACCAATTGTTGACTGAACTTTGACCGGCAATAACTTGGGCTCCGTAGCTCTGTTTGACTCCATTCAAGTTGCATTGGAATCAGGACATCGAGCTCTTTCTAATTGTGCTGAAATCTAGAGATTTGATACCTAATTTCTACTAAAAAAACATCCATCGATCGTGTAATAGATGATCTCAAACACATTAGCGAGTATATCACTTTCAAGAAAAATGAAGTAGAGCATGTATTTATTTGAAATTCATTGTAGCTATTCACTCATTCCCATCAAGATTAGAAAAGTGTGTTTGTGGACTTCAACACAAGTCTTCCCAAAGTACATGCTAAAGATTACACCTATGTTGTTGTGGATAGGAAAAATTAATATGCACACATTTTTATCATTTATATAGAATTCAAACTATATTATGTGGAAGAATTATTTTTCAAATATTTATTTGAGCTAGATAGTTTTATAGAAAATATTATTTGTAATAAGGATACTAAATTTTTAGATCTTTTTGAAAGGATTTATTTTTCTTGAGTAGTATCAAGGTCAATTAAAAAATTACTTATTACACACAAACAAGTGGACAAGTAGATATAGTGAATATGTGGGTTGAAGGAGACTTATAAAAGATAACACAACTCAATATGTAGCATGATTCAAATGGACAAACCTTGGAGATTACTACTTCAATTCCACTACTCAAATACTCATTCGTATGTCTCCACATAAGGTATTGTGTACATTTAATGCACTCATTTTCATTGTTTTTGTGTGAATAGATAGTAGAGTGCCACTCATATGTGGGCAAGATGACACCATTCATATAAGGTTGAAAATATCAAGATGCAAAGCCATCAAAAAATTCTTGTTCATTGGAGAAACCAACCAATTGTGTATGCCATTTGGGGAAGTTTAGAAATATTAGAATATCTAAGTTTGTATTGCTTGATGAAAAGAGATTTATGAAAGGGGAAATTAGGATGTCCTATATTTAATGACAAAATGAAATGAAATGAAATTATTTTAATGAGAAAATGATCATTCCTATCTTTCTTGTAGGTTAAAGAGAAATTATTAGAAATAAATTTAAATAAAATTAATTATCTCGACCCAAAATAATTACTCATTTTCAATAAAAAGGGCCAAGTAATTAATAAAATACTATTATTATTGTGTATTTCACAAGGAGGAGCATGGGAATTATTGGAGGCTAGATGATATAACTCCTAAAGCATTTAGAATATTTTTTATGAGAACTCGCAAGAGGGGAGTTACTACCTAACTTTAGTTGGGAGTCTAGTAATAGTTATAAGGGTTAGCATATTTAGAGGATAGTTATTAAAAACATTATTTTATTTTATTTTATTTTCTAGGAGAGGGGGGCTTTATTTTTTACCCCAACTTGGGCATTCATCATTTATCTATTTTAAGGGAGTTTCTCAATGTTGGTATCCATTTTCTATCTATCAAAACATAGTCAAAATTGTTGGAGACTTGATTTTCAATCAATTTAAATCTAGGGATGGAAACCTATAGATTTGTTGGAGATTAAGGGATGAAAATACTTTGATATATTAAAATTGATTTCATTCAAAAGTTACATCTGTGTGCTACATCCTTAATATCAGAGTACATAGGGTTATGAATAGTCAGCTTGGGGCTATCTTAATTCTTAGTTAAGTCATATTATCATTATTATATTATTATTTAGTTAGTTAGGTTCACTTAAGGCTTATATATGGGTATCTATGTTTGCTTGGGTGATATCCTCAGCATAAATAGGGTATATATAGGAGGTAATGAGTTTTATTTGTTCATCAAATAATGAATTACATTCTCCTTGGAGATATTTGGAGGATTTTCCCCACAAAGTGGCTTGTTATTTTTAGTAATTATCAATTATTTGCAGCATATTTCTTATCACATTCTTCTATTATGCAATTTACTTCATTACAAGTGGTATGAGAGCATGATGTTGGCACTGTGGAGGTAAGACATTTTCTTAATATTGGAGAACATTTTGGGAAGTGCATATCTCTAAGATTTTAGTGAAATATTTTTACTTTTAAATGGTTTTTAAAGAATACGTTCAAGCAACTAGAGTCCATATTTTAGAGAAATTAGAGCAAAGTTGAGTGATTTACTGCAGAATACAGGTTTTTTCCAATTTATTTGGAAAGCACATATCTCCCAAAAAATTTCTGAATTAGTTCTTGATTTTTATTTAGCTTTTGCAGTACTAAGAGAGGAGCCTAGAAATCCAAATTTCAAAAAAATTGAAGCATAATTAAGCAATTTATTATAGAATTACTGTTTTCAACAAATTCACTCTCAAGATTATAAAACACCTATATTTTGGAAGATTTTTCTAACAAAGTTCTTGCAACAAGTGGAAAAAATCATGCTACTAGACCTAGAAAATATTTAGATAAGTATGATATAAAAATTGAGAATATTAATCCTAATGATCAAATCAACAAGGTCAAGAGTGAAAATTAATCAATTAGGAACGAGAAATGAATTTTCTAAGAAGTTGGACACAATTATTCAGGGGATGAAGTATAAGGGAGAAAATTCACCAATAAGGTGGAAGATAATACATTTATTTGATATAAGCTATTTGGGATTGACTCATATTTCAAGAAGGATCATCTATTTAATAATCATATGCATAGGAAATTCATATCTAGGTTGGTTATGAGAAATATTGATGGAAAGGATCTAACCAATTGGATTTTCCAAATGGAGCAATTATTTGATCTTCATCATGTTCCTAGTCAACAAAAGGTGGATATGACATCAATATACTTGGAAATAGATAAATTTATTTGGTATAATTGGTTATGTGATAAGAAGAGAAAGAAGGGTTGTGTGATCACATGGTCAATTTTTCAAGAGGATCTTGCTACCCATTATGGAGATAACTTTATGGGTAGCTACTTCTACCAATACATTAAATTAAAGAAAATAGGTATGGCCAAGGACTATACTCAACAATTTCAATCCCTTTGTCTAATTGTGGAGAATTTGAAAGAATAAAATTTGAAGGAATTATTTTTAGGTGGTTTAAAGGACCACATAAAATATGAGGTACATTTGTTCCAACCACAATCCTTGTCATAAATAATAATAATGGCAAGAAAAGTTGATATTTTTTTGGCCAATAGACAATAAGGGATTGTAAACGCTAAAGAAAGAAGCTCTCATACGTATTAATTACCTCAACCTACTAGATTGACTCCAAAAAAAATTAAGAAGAGAGAAAAAGGATTGTGTTTCAATTGTGATAGAAAATACAATCAAGGACATAAATGCAATGAAAAGAAATTGTTCTATATTGAAGGTCCAAGTGACTAAGAAGAGGAGGAACCAATATTAGAAGGTGATAGGAACTCAAATGAGAAATCGCATGATTCCCAACCAATCATTTCTTGTCATGCACATCATAGGAAGTCAGATGAGAAATCACATCATATCATTTTATATATCTAGCTCTAGAGTTTTAGGTCGTGATTAGAGATTGTGGTATAGTTAGTTGTTTTGGAAAATTCCACAACATTAAATTATCCATGGTAGATTATCACCTTGATTTCCCAATGTATGCTATCTCCATGGGTGCAACCAATATTGTTTTGGGAGTATAATAGCTTACTACATTGAGAATAATTTAGATAAAATTCCAAGAACTATTCATGAGATTTCAATAAGAAGGAAAGATCGTACAAATAATAGGGTTGAAGGAAAATTTCTCCAAACTAGTAAGCTCTCATCAAATGTAGAAGTTACTTAAGAAAAGAGCTGATGGAATTGTCACCCAGCTATGTTTATTAGAATCCTATTAATTTAATTCTCCCACCCATCCATATTTACAAGAAAATATTGATTTTCACTCATTAGTTTTTAGATATATTCCTAAAGAACTTTCTCCTAAGGGGTATCATGATCATCCCATACAACTACTTCCAAGGAGCTAGCCACCCAATATTAAGCCTTACAGATACCCATATATACTAAAAAGTAAGATTGAAAATATTGTTGAGGAGATGCTAGAGGCAAGAATTATCATGCATAGCCAAAGCACTTATTCCTCGCCCATGGTGACAGTGGAAAAGAAGGATGAAACTTGGCCCATGTGCCTAGACTATAGAGTACTCAACATGTACATCAAAGGTAAGTTTCCTATTCTAGTCATTGATGGTTTTCTAGATGAATTGAATGGAGCTATGTATTTTACAAAGTTAGATCTTAAATCAAGTTACTATTGGAAGATAGCAAATATTGTTGGAAGTTTTTCATTGAGAAGATTGGCGGATGTATCGTAGATCATGCTACTATGGCGATTTCATTGATGTCAACCTTGTTGTAGTATCAAAATTGATGTATTGCTAGTATATGATAAACATGATTGAATGTAATGATGGAAACCCATTGCATAGTTGCATCTTTATTGGTGTAGTGTAGACCAAATGTCTTGCACAATTTCCCAAGTCTGAGAGCATAATTTTTAGTGTACAGTGAACCAATTTTGAGGTTCGTATTGCTCCGCTCTAAAGAATTTAGTTATGTGATCATAAGGTAATTTTGGTACTTCTTGGGGGATTCTATATAAAATGTTTCACATCTTGAAGCCCTCCACAATTGAAGTTGGAGTTGAAAGAGTATCACCCTAGATATGATAGAATTATTGTTGTAGTGTACCTATTTGGAATGCTCTGCATTCCACTGCAGTAGATTGTTTTTCTATGTCATTTTGTCAGACTTTTTATAGGTGTTAGAAGTGTGTTAGGTCCAAGTGGAAAGTTCTTGGAGGTTTATGTGTTGACAGTTGGTTGATTTCTTTGTTGCTTCATAAACAGTACCGACCTAAATGGTTCATCGTCATATGAATATAAAGTAAGTTTGCATTGGAATTATGGGAGTAATTATACATCCCTACTGACCTATTTTGAAGTGTTATATGTTTTCAAAGCGCGTATATTTAGATCTTCAACCGATAAATTGTTGTTTTGCATGTTTCATCTAGTTAGGCTGACCTAATTGATGTGGTTGGTGTTTGAGTAAGCAATGCATACAAATGTAAGATGATTTTGTTGTTCTTAATATGAGGTTGCGAATATATGTGTAAGTAGAGTGTGAATGCGATGCAAATGTAATGTGAAGAGTTACAAAGAAGAGTATGATAGCAGTGAAGCATCAAGTGTGTTAGATTGGTTTATAGAGCTTAAATTGGAACTATCTTTAGCATATAGTAGATGCATTCTACAAATTAAAATCTCTTGTAGTGAGCCATCCTCTTTCTTGGTAGTTATCCATCTCTTTTATTCTCTCTTCTCTAGATAATGATTCCTCCAGACAGTGAGTCCACTTGGAAGTGAGTCACTCTATAATACCTTATCACCAGTTATAATATATTATGAGCTAATCCTCGTCATGATTTTTTCCTTTTTAGGTTTTCCACGTAAATATAGTCTCCTTGTGTTCTTTCATGATGCATGCTAAGTTCTATGTTCCTTCCAATTACTGTAAGTCTAATATGTTGCATTGAATGGGTGTTTAAATTTGCTAAAGCCAATGATTTTCAATGAATACTAATTCACCCCCCTCCTAGTATTTTGAGTGTTCAACAATTAGTATTGTTGATGATGATGTCACTCACAACAATAGTGCAGATAAAGTCCTCACATGAAAATCATGAAGAACCTATCTTTACTTGAAAGACTGAACTAGGGCAACCTAAGGGGTCTGTGTTACAGGAAAAAGGTTGAATTAGCTTAATCCCAAGGCTCTGGTAGTTAGGTCTTGAGCATACTAGGTTCACTTCAGGGTATGATGTGATATTGCTATTAATCTCAAGGGGTTTATGGTTGATCAAAATTATAAACATTCAGTACCAAGCTTCCAGCTCAATCATAAAATAATATCATGAAATCAAAAGATTTATAATAATATTTCATGAACATCAACAATTTTTGCTATCACTTAATTAG
Source organism: Sequoia sempervirens (assembly GCA_007258455.2). NCBI lineage: Eukaryota > Viridiplantae > Streptophyta > Pinopsida > Cupressales > Cupressaceae > Sequoia > Sequoia sempervirens. The sequence goes on along the minus strand of VDFB02368736.1, from coordinate 3,407 downwards.
ATTTAGCTTTAAGCATTCAAAAATTTCATAAGAAATGAAATATTTTCAATAATTTTCATTCATTCATCTATTTTTTGAAACATTTTCAAGAATTTAAACATCTAATCTAAAATAAAGCATAAAAAAATACTAAAAATTAAAATTTCTCCCGATTATTCTCCACGCATGACCCAAGAGTCAATCAAGTCAAAGAAAACCACTTTATACTTCACCAAATTGCTTCACAGCTATATATAAAATGGTGTGAGCTTTCCAAGAAGGTGTTTTAGTTTGCACACCGAGTAGGTTTTGCATGCATTCTTAAACGACGCAACACGTAGCCTTGTTCGGTTGAACTAATAAAACTAGCTACAAAAATTCATGAGATAGGTAGCTATCAAATTGGCTTCGATATTGATTAAATTCTATGTGAATACAATTTTTTAGTCCGAAATCATTTAGAAAATAGGAAAAAAGAATAAAACTTAAAGAAGTTTTGGCTCTTCCAACATCCACAAATTATAAACTTAACTTAAAAATGGATATCCCCTATCCTTTTATAGAAGTAAGACACAGGTAGGATAAGAAAAATACATGAGAGGAAATCCAAGGGACAAATCACTTCAAGGCACACAGAATGTGGTGACCGGAAAGAAAATTGCAAATGAAGTCAACGAAGGTCAACCTTCATCTACACATTGAGGTCCTTTAGATTTTATCTTCTTATTATCACTAGGATAATAACTTGAATCAAGATAGTGTGTAGGAGTTTCCCATATATTCTGAATGATTAATTCATCATCATGTTCCTACACTTTTATTCTTCCTCAAGCTTTCTACTCTTGAGAATAGGCTTCCTCAGAGATTGGCGCTTTCTGTCGCCATATGTGAAATATCAGGATCCTTGGTATTCTAGTGGATACAAGCTCCTCTACATATAACTTCTTAGAATGTGTAGTCCAATCTAGATATGATTCTCTCTGTGATTCAAGTTTTCCTGACTATCCATACCCGAACTCTACATCACAATCTTCTTCTCCTGCAATCACAAATTCCACTCATTAAATCCCTTTAAAAATACATTTATAAAAAATCTCATGTAAATAAAACCATCATTAAATTTGTTATCATATAAATCCATCATAACTAACACACTTTCTGAAAATCACAAATTCTTGCGTAATTATCCTTTATATACTGGATTACTGGACTATTAGACTTCTTGGATAACCTTAAGATTTTAAAACTTTACTTTGCACCATTACCTGGTACCTAGTGTTCAGCTTTACCCATGAATTTTCCCGAACTTCAGTTTTACCGAATGTTGACTATCGGACCGGAACACTTTGCTCAACATCTACATTACCTTTTTCCTTTTTATCATTCTTGATTCCCAGTATCCGATACCCGGAACACTACATTACAAAGTACACTCTTTCTTTAAAGATTTATCTTTCCTATTTACTTCCAGTGATCTTTTCAACTAGCTATCACCTGCCATAAGCGTTAATTTTCACTTAGGTCCCTAAGTCTTATAGTCTTCGAGCATGTTGTGAGACCACACAACTTGCAACCAATAAAACCAAATTTAAACTAAAACTTGAGATAAAATCACCAATTGTAAATTATAATTTATGCATATTTTAAAACAATAACTTTTACCTTTACCTAGATTCTAACATAAAAATAGTAAAATTCCTTTGGAAATATCCGTGTGTGCTTTGATTAATTCCAGTTTCTAGAACTTAATCAAAAAATCAATTCATTGACATTGAACTAGATAATATGGTAATCCTCCAAAGCCAACCAAGGATAGAGCCTTGTTGCCAGTCAAGCGTCCATAGCCCTAACAAGCTTATATTTGTGATTCTCCCATACATAGCTCGACTACCAGCCAGGTGTCTATAGCCCCAGTAGAGATATTTGTATAGCCTAAAGAGTTGATTTTTTTTTGGTATCTTTCGATATTTCATTAATAGCCCATTTTTATTTTTTGATATTTCATTGATGGTTCATTTCAACTTGCAAGCAATAAAACCCACTATTAGGTTGGAAATTACAGTGGTAGCGAAGGTTACCTTTTGATTTTTTATTCAATGCAAATCCATTCATCATTTCACTACTTCCCAAAAACTCATTTAATAATTCCTTGTTGGTGTGTATTTCTGGCTAAACCTTACCACTTTTATGCCAAATCCTAGCTAACTACAACTCGCTATATGTTAGAAGATATACATAAATTAAAATTTAGCAATAAACAATTTAATCACCAAATTTAAATCTAAATTTCGAACCATTAGTTACCACCCTTTTTTGATTAAATTTTATGGCAACTACTAAATACTTGGCTAGCAATTCTGATTTGATGGCGCTGCACCACATTAATGGATCGAAAATGTCATGATGACACTAAAACATGATCACATTATTCTACATTAAATTTGCAAGCCTCAATGCACACAGATTATCTCTTTCAAATTTCCCAAGTGATGATGTGTGTTGCCTCACCGGCTTAATTTTCCTTTCTACTTCGCACACATAAGCACCTTCATGATTAATATGGCTTAATAAAAACACAATGAAATGACCACCTTTAATGTCGAAATCTTTAACTTGCTCGATTCACAATCTTTGCATTGGGCGAATTTGAAGCAAATTGTCACTAATTGTGTGTAAAAATTAATTTGATTTAACTTTCTGCTCTAGAGAAACTCATTCAGTTGCCACCTTTCTTACAATTTCCAAGACTTTAATCTAGGAAACTATGTACCGTAACCTCCTCGTGGTCTTTTATAAATTCCACAATTCTCTCGAATTCTTCACACTTCTTACTTTTCCTTCTTTTGTTTTTACATTTTCTGTAGTCTGCTAGTGCTTTCTTGCTTCTAGGTCATGGATACTCCCAATTTCCTGACTAGATCTTGCCACCAAAATTTTTTATTGGGTCGAATCATGACTCAAAGGCTTCAAAAAGTTTTCTTCATTTGGAATACCGGTTTTACTGTGCCAAACTTGTTCTTAGTACTTAGGGAAAAATATGTGGAATCCAGCTAATACCACAGTTCTATTCCAACTTGGCTTCTCGCTTCGTAGCATCACTCCTAGATATTGGGCTTCCTATTGAAGATGTTTGCTCGACTACAAATTTGATAGTGCGGCCTAAATATTTGGAGAATCTAGATATTATTCTATCTGTTGCAGATCCGACCATTGAGATTCCTTCCATGGATCATATTCCTTCGGTTCCTGGAACATGGGAAAGTGGTTCCACTCTGGCCTTTCCTTTCTAACCTCTATATTCTTTATTTTTAAGCTCACTGGGAAATTTCCTATGTAGGGTATTTAGCCCTGATGGACGAGGCATCCCAGATTGATTGAATGGCTACTCCTATCTACAGCTCAGTGACCTCTTTTTGCTTTTTGATCTT
>VDFB02368735.1:0-24335 GCA_007258455.2 Sequoia sempervirens | reverse complement strand
AAAGAATGCTTTGATTGATTTAGGGGTAGCAAGAAATGTAATGACCAAAGAAATCCTGTAGCAACTAAATGTTGCAAGCATGAGATCTACTCCTACTGTCCTACAGCTTGCTGATAATTCTACTGTTAAGCCTGATGGTATAGTGGAGGATCTTGTGGTGATTCTAGACTCTTGGGAGTACCCAGCATACTTCATGATTCTTTATCCTAAAGCTACACTAGGCACGTATCCCATTATTCTTGGAAGGCCATGGTTAGCCACTATAGATGCATATATTAGATGTCGGTCAAATTACATGACCATTTATGATGGGAAGAGTACCAAAAAATTTTGTCTTTATCCTTTTGTTCAGCCATCCCATGATGAGGATAATTTTGTGTGGCCACATGTCAGTGAAGAGGCCGAGGAAGTTAATTGTGTGGCACAACTTATTATGTTAGGCAGAAGCTCCTTCATGCAGCTTCAAGATGAAGATGAAGTATTGGTTAACATCATTCAGAACCATTGTGAAGTGGAGGAAGCATCATCTTCTCTTTCTGCTACTCCAGTCAAGACACTTCTGCATGTTCTTCCTGTAGCCACTGTTCCTACAACCACTATTCCTGCAGACAGACTTCCTGCAACAATAGGTATGTCCCATACATTGCTTCCATATGAACTCAAGGTACCATGTGTTAATGAATCAACTATGATAGAGTCAACTACACAAGTACAGGTGTCAGAAGGAAAGTATCTAAATGTTAACAACAAACTGAGTGAAGAACAATAATTGTTATTGGAAAAATTATTGAGGATGGTCCATCAACATGCATTTGCATAAGACTATCATGAGATAAAGGGATTGGATCTTAAGCTTTGTACTCATAGAATTTATATCAAAGATGATTGCACCCCAGTGAGGCAGCCACAAAGAAGAATTAACCCTGCACTAAGAGAAATTGTAAAAGGAGAACTGCAGAAGTTGCTAGATGCGAGATTTATCTACCCCATTTCAAATAGCCAATCGGTGTCTCCATTAGTGATTGTGCCTAAAAAATGAGGGAAATGGTGAGTTTGTTTTTATTATAGAGAACTTAATGTTGCTACCAAAAAGGACCATTTTCCCATACCTTTCATAGATCAAGTTTTGGATTCACTTGCAGGAAAGCAATACTTTTCTTTTCTAGATGGATTCAGTGGCTACAACCAGATCCAAATTGCACTAGAAGACCAAGAGAAGACCACTTTTACTTGTCCTTTGGGGACCTATGCCTACTCGGTACTCCCATTTGGCTTATGCAATGCACCTGCAACTTTTTAGAGGGAAGTCATTAGCATATTTTTAGACATTTCTCATGATTGCATGGAAATTTATATGGATGATTTCACCACCTATGGTGCTGATTTCAATGAAGCATTGGAAAATCTCAGGAAAATACTACAGATATGTGAAGATCATAATCTCTCTTTAAATAGTGAAAAGTGTTTCATGATGATGCAGGAAGGCATAGTTCTTGGACACTATATCTCTCACAATGGAATTCAAGTAGATCCTGCAAAGATTGAGGTAATCACAAATCTACCCACACCTGCAAAATAGAAGGATGTTAGGAGTTTCTTGGGACATGCAGGCTATTATAGGTAGTTCATCAAGGATTTTAGCAAAATAGCAGCACCATTTTATACCCTCACTAAATATGTTGAGTTCCAGTGGACTAAAGATTGTGACAAGGCATTTTTTGATTTGAAGGTAGCCTTGACTCATTCTCCTGTACTCAAAGGACCTAATTGGTAGCTTCCTTTCCACATCCATACATATGCATCAGATTATGTCATAGGAGCATTCTTAGGACAAAAAGAAGGAGCTATTGCCATTTATTTTGTCAACAAAAAATTGCAAGGAGTTGAATTCAACTATACAATGATAGAGAAAGAAATGTTGGCAGTGATCTATGCCCTGAACAAATTCAGGCACTACATAATAGGCTATCAAATATTTATGCACACTAATCATGCAGCCTTTAGATATCTCATGAATGAACCTCTGATCACAAATTTTCTTTCAAGGATGACTACATTAGAAGATAATCAAGCCATAGATGACTCTTTTCCTGATGAGCATCTATTCTCCATTAGTGTACAAACACCCTAGTATGCTAACATAGCTAACTATCTAGTCACGGGTAGAGTTCCACCTCACTTCTCCCCAAAAGAGAGAAAGGCACTCATTGAAAAATATTTTCCTTCCGTATGGATTGTTGGATATTTGTTTTATACTAGACCAGACCATGTCATGATGAGAAGTGTGAGAGAAGATGAGACATGGAATTTTGCATGCACACCACAATGAACCATATGGAGGACATTTTGTAGCCAACAGGACAACAATGAAGATTTTGAAAATAGGATATTACTAGCCAACACTCCACAAGAATGTAGAAAGGTATACCAGAAAATGTGATAAATGTCAAAGAATGGGAAGACTAACCAGATTTGATGAGATGCCACTTTTCCCTCAGGCAGTAATCACTCCCTTTGACAAGTGGGGATTAGATTTTGTAGGACCCATTGACCCTCCATCAAATGGTAAGTCTTATATCCTAGTATGCAACAATTATGTAACCAAATGGGTAGAAGTTAAGGCCATGAAGCATGCAAGAGATAACAAGTTTACATAATTTCTTTATGAAGATATTTTCACAAGGTATGGAGTTCTAAGAGAGATAGTGACTGATCAAGGGACTCAATTCACATCAACCCTTATTGCAGCACTAGTTAATGAGTACAACATAAGACACTGGAAGTAAACTCCTTATCACCCACAGGCCAATGGTCAAGTTCAGGTGACCAATAGAGAAATTGAATCTATTATAACCAAAACAGTAGCTATCCATAGAAAGGACTAGGAAAATAGATTACCAAAAGTTGTTTGGGCCTAAAAAACTACTTGGAAAATAACTATAGGCTTCACTCCATTTGATTTTTTGTATGGAAATACAACCATGATGCCCATTGAATTTGAATATAAGACTCTTAAGACTACAGTAGATTTGGAGATGGATATCTCTAAGGCACAGAGAGAAAGAATCATACAATTGAATGCTTTGGACGAGATGAGGAGAGAAACCTTGCATCACATTGAGGTAGTGCAGAATCAGAGAATCAGGTGGCATGATAAATTTATCAAGGACAAGAAATTCCAAAGAGGAGACTGGGCATTGCTTTATGATTCCAGATATCAGGAAAATGCTAGAAAATTGCAGACAAGGTGGCTAGGACCATATAAGGTTGTTGAATTATTCCCTAATGGTGTTGTTCAACTCATTACTATTGACCCAAATAGATTTAAGCTGCTTTTCAATGGTCATTACCTCATATTATATCACAATCCAACTTCCAAGGAGGAGTTCCTGTAGCAATTCACTCAGCATGCTACACCTGAGCTTCCTACAACCAAAGGAAGTGGACCTAGTGTCCCTCCTTCTGGCTAATTAAGGTATGTACTTGTCATAATAAAAACTTTCACTTCCATGGGAGTCCATTTCTTTTCCCATCCACCCATCTGCTCATCCATTTCCACCTTTCTTTCTCTTCCATCACATCACTTCATTCCACTTCACCTCATTTTCATTAATTGCTCAACTTATTTCCTAAAAAGGTGAGTGGTACTTTCTCCACAATCTTTGCAATGAATCTTCCACACATTTAGGTATGTATGCATTAATTATTATATCTTAATTGTCATTTAGTGCATTCTTTTAACTATTGTACGTTAATATGGGAGTTCACCATAGCACGCCATTATTCCCTACCCTTGTCAAATCATCATTTTGTATGTGAGGACACATGCCCAAATTTAGGTTGGAAGGGGAGGAAAAAGATGTGAATATTTTTCCCACATGTTAGTCCATGCTAGTATACGTCAGCAAAATTTAAATTGAGCCGATTTGAAATCTGAGTGAGAGGACAGTTCGCATGTGTGAAGTGACACCAACTGTCGCCGTCATTTCTCCACTTCATAGCTTTCCTTTATTATTCCTTGCTATTATTAACCCTATCACAATCTCAAGTTGCAAACAAAAGGTAAAAAGGGAAAATTTAGTCGATATTGGTATTGGAAATTGTAACGCCAAGAAAGTGCACAAGAAACAACAGATTAGGAGCAAAAAATGCAATGCTAAATCTAAATGCAAATCTAATGTTAAGCAACAAAGAACAAAGGAAAGTAAAACATAAACAAACTGAAATAATCTCACCAATTTCAAACGTATTTCCATGATTCATCTCGATTGCCCTTCTCCATTTTGCTTGTGTAGTATAATTGCCCTCAGATTTGTAAATTCATGCAAGTATAGCCTAAGATAGTGATTAGAAAAACATTGAAGATTCAAGATAAGTGCTCTCAAAAGTCATAAGATTTCGTGAGAGAGATCGGAATGAAGAATGACAAATCAATTTATAGAAAATTGATTATTCAAATGACAGGCCAAGATTGAAAGATCAACAGACGGTTGAGATCGACTAATTAGACATGCATTCTGATAACTGTCAGTAGTGACATGAGTGATACAAATTAGAAAGAGAATTAAAGATTAAATAAATGATTTAATCTTCTAGTTTGGTATTCGAAAACAGAAGAATTATCTTTGCATGACAAAAATAAAGATTGACTAAAGAAACTCTTGTTCGAATGCACGTACAAAGTTTAATTAATTAAATAAGAATATTTAATTAATCCGCATGTACATGCAAATGAGTTAGCACTAGACGATTGAATGATATGACGAAGAGATTACTCGAGAATGCCACTCAGACATTAAATCAAGAGTTAACTGAGCGATTAAAATATATGTCGAGTCGAGTAAAAGTAAATACTTAGATAACTCACACAATTATCTAAAATATAGAGGAATGTGTTAAAATAGAATTTATGAATTAAATAATTCATTTAATTCAAGACTCGATCTTTGAAGAATAATTAAATAAATAATATTTATTTAATTAAGTGATGAAGGGATTTAAATGAATAATTAAATAAATAAAAAATTTATTTAATTATAGTTGAAGTATGATAAAGAGTAAATTAAATAATGATTTATTTAATTTGACAAGAATAAAGTTAATTAGTAACATAATTAAATAAAAAGTGTTTATTTAATTAATCAGCTAGAATAAAAAAAAGTTGAATTAATTAAATAATTAAGATTATTTAATTAATAGAAGAAATAATAGAAAATGAATTAATTAAATAATTAAGATTATTTAATCATGACCATGAAGAAAATGAATTATGAAGAATATTGAAGTCGCGGGCTTAGACCAAATTTCAGTGTCTACATTTGCCCCTCTTTGATACAATGTCATTTCAGAGTTGTGTCAAAGAAAATTGATAAGAAATATGCCCCAGTAATGCCCCAGTGTAAAACAGGTGAAGGTATGCCCCCTCGGGAAAATTGACAATTTTTTTGAAAAAGTTCAAAAAAATTTGGAAATGATCCCGATTAGTCCATTGGATGGCCAGAAATGCAGTGGAGTTGACGGAAAGTTTGGAAATGTCTGGGACGGGTACGGGCTGATCAAAATGGGAAGTTAACACGGCCAGTAGGAAAGAAATGCCACCTAAGCCCTAGGTATATATAGGAATAGGGGTAAAAACCAATTCATTTTCACCCACTTAGCCCTAGAATTGAAAATTTGCTATGCACCCACAGTAAGGATGTCGCCTGTTCTGCACACTCACCATCGTGCATACAGGATCCGGACCTTCCAGAGGCCAGCTGACGCGGACCCCCTGGTATGTACCTCAAACTTGGATTTTGAAATTTTTCTTTTGCGCATGTTTTGATGCATTTAATGTAGGTTTTAGTTATGCATCATTTTAATAAATCACCGCATTTTTGTGCACGAACGACGCATTTGTGTGCGAAAATCCGCATTTGCAATTTCACGTTAGCCATTTTGCATAGTTAGTATGCGGTTAAATGCATGTGTAAATTTATGAACCGCATTTGACATTTTGCATCGCATTTGCAATTAGAATAGCCACATGTGTTTATTTTGAAATGACTTTTGAATATTTTTCAATGCATATGAATTTAGTGTAACGCATGTGATATAATTGGCCGCATTTGTTTAATAACGACGCATTTGAATTTTATGCACCCCATATGTTAAAAAGTGATGCATGTGATATAATTAGCCGCATTTTTTTAATAACGATGCATTTGAATTTTATGCATCACATATGTTAAAAAGTGACGCATGTGAAAAATAATGACGCATGTGCAAAATAATGACGCATTTGAATTTTATTTAGTATAGTCAGTTTGCACTAGAATAGATGATTGAGGCTGACATGAGGCATGTATAATGCCATTACAGGTTGTGCTAGACACGATATATACACGGGAGTCGAGACCGACTACGTTTTGATTCAGAGATAGTTTGCGGCCAGTAGAGCGATGGATTTTGTGGCACCTAGGTCTATTGCACGTGACAGACATGCCCCAGATTCGGGTGAATCGGGGATTATTGACAGCTTTGTGTGAGCGGTGGCACTCAGAGACATCGTCTTTCCACCTACCAACTAGAGAGGCGATTGTTACCTTAGAGGATGTCTATAGGATCCTCAGACTTCCTATTAGAGGCACACGGGCGACGTATGATACCCAGAGGGGTGCAGCCGAGATTTGTAGATACTACCCACATGCTGACATTAGGCAGTTAGGATTTGACGATATGAGATTAGGTGGCGTGTATTGGCTCAGAGGTATAGATAGCTAGACTATCTATTGTGTACATTGATAGACGGCATAGTACTTCCTGACTGTCGAGGTCATGGTTTTCCCGTGGGGTGGGGGGGAGATGCTAGTAGGCATGCTCGAGCATCAAGTGGTATATGCTTGGGGTTCATGTGTGCTTAGGATGTTATACTTTCATTTGCATGATATTGCCTACCGAGAGGCACAGTCCATGAGTTGTGGTACCACGCTCCTGATGGTATGGGCGTGGGAATACATCGCCATTTTCTGGCCACCTACGATAGTTGATCTTCCACATGGAGCTCCTTATGCCTTCCATTATGCGGGGGCGAATACTCAGCACCACATAGGAGATACTGGTTATTTCAGACATGCCATAGACACTATGGAGCAGTTTACATGGAGACCATACTTGGGCTGTGATGAGTGGTCAAACGAGGATGAGCACTTTCCATTTTTCTGACAGACACAGTTCTTGGTTGGACGGACAGTGTCACATGTCCACATTATAGAGTGTTAGTTTCCAGATCATGTCCTGCAGCAGTTTGGAGAGGTGCAAGATGTGCCAAGAGGACAGGCAGAGTTTGCGAGATCCTCACGAGAGGTCCCGCTATGGGGTCCAGAGATTCCAATGGCCACAGTAGAGGCAGACATTGATGCACTACAGGCAGTTCCATGGGGATGGAGGGATGGTCCAACAGATCCAGGGACGACAGAGGAGTATGATCAGTGGTGGGTAGTACACAGACCGATTCCACTAACAGATCCAGAGCAACCAGTGCCGGTAGAGCGGCGAGGGACAGGTCCACGAGGTAGGTATGGTAGAGGTAGAGGTCAGGGAGGCAGAGGAGGTCGTGGTGATGGAGGAGATGATGGGCGAGGTGGACGGTGTGGAGGCAGGAGAGAGAGACGTGGTCAGAGGGGATGAGGGACAACATTGTCACCGATCCATGAGGAGGGACGAGGAGAGGAGGACATGGCCATGCCAGATATTGGTAGAGGAGGGGAGGAGGTGGATACTGTGATAGGTAGAGAGGAGGTGCAGCCTACAGAGGCAGCCATTCCAGACATCCCAACAGAGGAGGAGATAGGTACTGAGGAGGCAGGCAGAGAGGAGGCAGAGATTGATGCCCTAAGTTTGTTGGGTGCCTACCAAGAGGATGATGAGGGAGATGATGATCATGAGAGAGAGATTCAGGATCAGATCCTAGAGGAGTTAGATGAGGAGGAGGATGGGAGAGTGAGGAACAAACAGGATGAGACAGGGGCAGTAGATCCTGATATTGCTACATTACGAGCCCAGGTTGCCTCCCTAGAGGAGAAGATGAGAGTCCTCATGTCCGAGAGGGATGCATATCAGATGGAGAGGGACATACCAGTGATGGATAGGGATCAGGCCATAGCTCAGAGATAGGAGACTGAGTAGAGATTTACAGAGCTTAGAGCCTTATGTACTGGGCCATCAGCTGCCTTTGCTAGAGATCTAGTCAGAGCTGGGGAGAGAGAGATATTATCAGGATCTGTATGAGGCAGAGGTTTCACCAGAGAGACAGGCTCCCAGTTTCTTAGAGGCACATAGTAGTAGGTCCCAGACCAGGACCCATAGTAGGACAGTTAGCATAGAGGGGGTGGAGCAGCCATGCAGAGCAAGTCCATATGATAGACCTCCCTCAGCTCACAAGTCATCGGGTTCCCATCATCATTCCTCCACACACTCCAAGCATGATAGCAGTGGCAGTTCAGGATAGGGATACTTCTTGAGATGCATCAAGACATTGTATTATGATTCTATAGCCTGCGGGCTTCCATGTATTATTGATACATTATGACATTGTGATGTGACACAGTTGAGTGAGATATATATATATATATATGATTTTGGCGGTGATTCTCATGATATGCGTTTCTATGTATTGATTATGCGGTCTTTATTTATACATGTGATGTTTATATGATATGCCTATGTGATGGATGAGTATATGTATTTTATGATGTTTATGCAGCTAATGAGATAATGTTGATTCTATGTGATGTATGCAATTTATAAATTATAAGATGCAATATGATGTTATATGTATAATGCCAGCTACATGTGATGCTATACAAATGTAATGTGATGCATTTATTTACAGTTGCTTTGTGCATGGAATGCTTATGATATGTATTGTTTGATGATGAATGTCTATTATGCCATGATGATCTAGATATGAAATATGCCTATATGTATGTATTTTTCTAATATGTGCGTTGATGCAAGATGATGTATAATGTTTTGTGTCATAGGACTCCGTCATAATGCAAGAAAGAAGAACTATTAGTGCGAAAAGAAAGATCGAGAAGGAACGAAAGATAGGAGATAGATGTTAGTATTAGCAATCTTCGATATTTCACTATATCACAAAAGGTATTGCACTTTATCATCATTGGGTACGACTAATACAAATGGAGAAAAACACCATGATATGACATAAATCATGGTGTGCAAGGTCATCCACTTGCTAATAACAGACATTCGCAGACAAGGATTGTCGTTAACTCATACTAAGGGCACAAATTGCCCCAGTCTTTTTGTCAAGACAAACCACAGATAGCAAACAAAGTAAAAGATGGGTCATGAGACGTCATTGCTCCTCTAAATCCTTCATGGGACATCCTTGAGGAAACTAGTAACATGACTCAAAATCAAATGTAAAAGACAGTCGATAGACAACAGTCAAAGAAAATAGAATTCGAATACATTGTTGCTTCTCTAAATCCCTCATGGGACATCCTTGAGAAAGCTAGTAACCTAATTCCCATCATAAAGTCAACTAAAAAGATAAGATAAATAAGTCAAAATTTCAAAAAGCTAGTAAAATATTTTCCAAAACTTGATTTGTTTATTTGATTTGTTTTGATTGATAAAAGGATTGATTGACAGAGCTTGATTTCAGGAGATACACATACCGGATAAGACTGTGAGTCTGGTTTCGATGTTATGACTATCTGTATAAGGCATGACAAAGCCTGGTTTCAAAAAGACATGTATCGTATAAGACGTTGAGTCAAATTCCGTTGATGTGATAACCTGTGTAAGGCTATGTTTGATTGTTTGACAATGTCGATTATGCAGGAAGGACTCATCTTGTATAAGACATAGACTATTTTTCCGATATCAGTATTCAGGAAGGACTCATCCTAAACAAGATACAGGTTGATTTCCATGACAATGATGTCTGTTTCCAGAAAGGACACATCCTGTAGCAGACATTTGTTGATCTGTTTTGATTGTTTTGTTTGGCAAGTTGTTTGATTTGACTTAGATACATTGTTGACTTATTCACCAGATTGATGCATGACTTGAGACGATGTGTTGGAAATTGACTATGTGTGATGACAAAAACCCTAAAGGACTGACCTAGTGCAGCCTCGAGGGCTCATCGATTGATGGCCTTGCCTACGTTGTACACGCAGAGACCTCGTAGTTTGACTTGACTTGACTGACAAGACTGACTACAAATAGAAGACATGTGTAAAAGTGAATGTGACGAACCCTAATGGACTAACCTAGTGCGGCCTCGGGGGCTCATCGACTGATGGCCTTGCCTACGTTATACATGCAGAGACCTCGTAGTTCGACACGACCAATGAACTTTTCATATAGACATATGGATTAAATCATGAATTTATACAGACAAACCTAAACAGACTGACCTAATGCCTCGGGGGCACATCGGCAGATGTCCTTGCCTATGTCCAGTCGCAGAGGCAACGTAGTTCGACAAATGACAAAGACTGACAAGTGCGACTATCTTTGACTCTATTTTTGGATTTTTGAAATGTTTTTATGTTTTTATGTTTTCTCAAGTCATTTTGTGATGTTTGTGGATTTTTCTATGGTTTTACGTCTTCAACATAGCCAATGTAAGAACCCATTTGACACATGTCAAGAGTTTTCCCCCAGTCGAGTATAAGACCAATTGACTATGAATAGGGTAAAATGGGGGATATGAACTGCACTCGATGTCAATCGTTCCAAGTTATGGGAAAGACTACCACTTATTACGAATGGTATATACAACCGATGGATATGAAAGATAAGGGATATGTACATGAATAGGTAGTACGTACAGGGATAAGGGATATGTACAGGGTTGTGGACTATGTACAAGGCCATGGATTATATACAATGATAAGGACTATGTACAATGATAAGGACTAGATTAGAATAATAGTAGACAAAGGAGTAGAGTTAACTACACATGGCACCTGTTTGCCAGGTTTTCACCATGGTACATATCCAAAGCGCCACCGAAGTAGTTTTCACTATTGGACGAATGATTTGTCTTTACTATTTTCTAGATTATCTAAATTTTTTTGGTGTTACCAAGACACCTGTTTGCCAGGTTTTCACCTTGATAACGATTTTTGTGATTTTCTGATTTTTTTGTATTTTTGGCTAATTAAGACAAAGGCTCCCAAACGCTATGCGTAGAACTTCTTCAAATGCAGACTATTGATTGGTGAGGACAATGGTTCCCCTTCAGGAGTAGAGAGTTGGTACGCTCCTGATCCAAAAGCTTCCATAACAACATAAGGTCCTAACCAATTTGGTTCAAAATTTCTTGGTTTTTCTCTTTCTGCTTGATTCTTTGGGTTCTCCATTAAAACCAGGTCACCAATGTCAAAGTTTCTATTTAATACCTTCCTGTTATAGCTACGATGAAGGAGATTTTGATATGATTGAAGATGGTCTAGTGCCTTCTGTCTTCGCTCATCCAAGAATTCTAGCTCATGGAGTCTCGATACTCGATACTCTTCATCATCAATGTGGCCTTTCAGGGATACCCTTAGGGAAGGAATCTCGACCTCAATAGGCAGAATAGCTTCAGAACCAAATACAAGTGAATATAGAGTAGCACCAATGGGAGTATGGATACTTGTGCGATAAGCCCATAAGGCAAGGTTAAGTTGTAAATGCCAGTCACGACCAGCATCATTGACAGTCTTCTTGAGGATTCTAATGATGGTCTTGTTAGATGCCTCTTCTTAGCCGTTACCTTGTGGGTAGTATGGAGTGGAAAAGTGATGTTCGATATGAAATTCATCACACAGGTGGCAGACTTCTTGGTTCTTAAATGGGCGGCCATTATCAGTGATTATGGACTAAGGGACAACATACCGATAGATGATATAGTTCATGATAAATTTAGAAATCTATGTGCCGGTAATATATGTCATAGGAATGGCTTCAATCCACTTCGTAAAATACTCAGTGGCAATGATAATGAATTTGTGTCCATTAGATGATGTGGGGTGGATCTTACCTATGAGGTCGACTCCCCATTGGGCAAAGGGTCATGGTGAGGTTATAGGACAGAGCTCCTGTGCTGGCACATTTATCAAGTCTCCATGAACTTGGCATTGGCGGCATTTCATTACAAAGACATATGAGTCTTTTTCCATAGTAGGCCAGTAATAACCCAGTCTCATAATATTTTTGGCTAAGGTAGGACCACTAGAATGGGAACCACATATACCCTCATGCACCCCATGCAAGGTTGCTTGTGCTTCAGTAGAATTGAGACATCTCAGTAGGGTATTATCTAAGGCACGTCTATATAGGGTGTCTCCGACGATGGTGTATTTGGCTTACTTGCGGAGGAATGTCCTACGTTGGTTATTTGATAGGCCAGTGGGTATGACTTCAGCATGAAGGTAATCATAGATTTCTTTGTACCATGGGGAATCAAGACCAACAATGTCACACACCATTTCAAAATCTGGGATATCGTAGGCTGGGACCAAAAGTTGTTCTACCAAGAACTCAAACTTAGGCACATTGTTAGGAATGTCAAGAAGTGATGCAATTGTAGCCATAGCATCTGCTGCCCTATTTAAAACTCGAGGTATTTGATGAAATTTGACTTTGTCAAAGTACTCCTTAAAGCTATCAGCCATGCGCTTGTATGGAGCAAGCTTCTTGTCCTTAGTCTCATAATCATCATTTACCTGTCTGATTACCAGCTGATAATCCCCATATACTTGTAAAATCTTAATTTTCCACTTGACTTCCATACATAACCCTGTCACTAGAGCTTCATACTCTGCCATGTTGTTAGTGCATGGAAATGCAATCTGAATGACTTAGGGATGGAATCATGTGGTGTAATAGTATACCAGCCCCTGAACCATGATTTGTATGTGAGCCATCAAAGTATAGTTTCCATGTTATGTTTGTGTCAATTGTGAATATGAACTCATCAGGAAAGTCTGCAACTAATGGGTGATCTGCCTGTATGGGTGCATCAGCTAACTGATCAGCAATGACCTTTCCTTTAATAGCCTTTCTTTCTACATACTGGATATCATACTCACTAAGTATCATAACCCATTTGGCCAATCGTCCTGTTAATGCTGCCTTGCTGAGGAGATATTTCAGAGGGTCTATTTTAGCAATCAACATTGTTTGATGGTTTAGCATATAGTGCCTCAATTTTTGAGTAGAAAATACTACTGCAAGACAGGAACATTCAATGGTACTATAGTTGAGCTCATAACCTACCAAAATTCAACTGATATAATAGACTGCCCTTTCATGGCCTTCATCGTCATTCTGTGATAGCAATGCTCTGAGTGATGAATGGGTTGCTGTAATATAAAGAATCAATGGTCTTCCTTCAACAGGTGGCATTAAGATAGGGGGTGTAAGTAAATATTCTTTAATCAGTTGAAAAGCCTCTTCACACCTAGTTGTCCATGCAAAGGGTACTCCTTTCTTAAGTAGATGTTGAAAAGGATGTGTCTTATCTGCTAACTGCACTATAAATCTTCTTATAGATTGCAACCTTCTTTGTAATGTCCTTAGTTGACTAAGATTAGTGGGTGGAGGCATGTCCATGATTGCTTTGACCTTAGCTGAATCTACTTCAATGCCTCGTCTAGAAATGATATAACCTAACAGCTTTCCTGACTTGACTCCAAACACACATTTCTTTGGATTGAGTCTCACTTTATACTTCTCTAGCCTCTGAAAGATTTTGTCTAAAACCTGTAAATGTTCTTCCCTTGTCTTGGATTTTACAATAAGGTCATCGACATAATCCTCCATAAGAGTGTGTACTAGATCATGAAAGATAGTAGTCATGGCCCGTTGATAGGTTACTCTAGCATTCTTGAGTCCGAAGGGCATAACATTCCAGCAATACGTTCCCCAAGGACAAGTGAAAGCCATCTTAGGTTGGTCTTCAATTGCAATTCTGATCTGGTTATATCCTAAAAATCCATCCATAAGGGATAACATGTCATATCCTATTGTCATGTCAACTATCATGTCTATGTTAGGCAAAGGGAAGTCATCCTTAGGACAAGCTTTGTTGATATCTCTAAAATCAGTGCAAATGCGGATGCCCCCAATTGGTTTAGTGATTGGTACAAGATTGGAAATCCAATCTGCATAGTTGATAGATCTGATGAAATCAATGTCTAAGAGTTTCTTGAGTTATGCCTTGACTAAGAAAGCAATCTGTGGGTGCATTTTCCTCAATTTTTGTTTCACTGGTTTGGCACCTAGTTGTAAGGGAAAATGACGCAGAACAAGTTCAGGATCCAACCCCGGCATGTCGGCATATGACCAAGCAAAATTTATATGTCTCTGTGCAAAGAAGTTATGGAACTCCAGCTGCTCTTTTGTTGTCAATGACGCAGCAAAATAAACCAGTCGAGGATTCTCTTTGGTACCTATGTTGACTTCTACTGATTCTTCAACAAGCATGGGTGACCTTTCCTATGCAACGGGGAGAATGTTCAAACCTCCATCCTTAGGTGCCACAGAGGGGTTTTCACCTTCAGATGCATCCTTTCTTTTTACTTTTTCATTGTCTAAAGGTGCCTTTCAGTTTTCACCTAGAGACTCATCCTTTTCATTTTGTTTATTCTTTTTCTCATTTTTGCAACTGGAGGGTTGAACAGATTCCCCAAAATACGCTTTGTTGTCCAAGTCAATAGTAAAACCAGCCTTATGATCACTGTTTGGTATGCCTTCTCATAATCCCAGGAGCTCAGCAATTGCTTTGTCATTCTCAAAAATGTCTAAGACGAGTGTGTCTTGTTGGTCCCAATCAATGAGTTGGGGATAGACTAAGGGCATTTCATCGTCGGAGTTATCAAAGTTTAATGGAGTCAAGGTAAAGATTGAATTATTCATGAGGTTACAAAAGTCTTGTACCAGGTCCTTTTTGCTCTTAGGTTTGGGTCTAGATGGATTGATAGGTGGGCCTAATGCCAAGGTTTGACTATCAGAAACAGGTGACTCAGGTTGCCAAGAGGTAGGATCAAGTGATTCCCAATAGTAGTGTTTAAACCATTCCTCTTTTATCATTTTCTTTAGTGGACAGGAATTCAAGGGATTGGGTGAGGAACTTAGCATCAAGTCAAGTTCTCCAAATAACTTGTCAAGGTCCATGGAAGAAGTAGAGGATAGGGAATCCCACTCATAATCGTTAGAGTCGGGGGAGTCACAATGATATTGGTCCACTGGTTTGTGAGATGTCTTAATATCTTCTGAAGCGCTTACTTCCTCAAGTAAGGGTAATGGGGTACTAGGAACGCCAATCTGAATTGGTTGAAACCCTAGCCCTACTCCTTTTGGCCATTGAGAAACAAATATTGGTTCAATCCTCCCATCTTGGTTTAAGCCTACACCACTCTGTCCATCATATCCTTTTCTTTGCATGATTTTGAAACCCTTTCCATATAGATTTGTAGGAATATGAGCAAGTAAGAGGGGTTCCTCATCATCTTCCCTATACAGCCAGGAAGTGACATCTTCTGTATTTACGGCCTCTTTGCTTAATTCACCCCATTTAGTAAAAGTTGTTGTGGGAGGAATGTGTATAATGACCATAGATTGTCTCCTATCCGATGTGGGTAAACTGTATGACTTAGGAGGAATCAAATGGCTAACACAATAAGAAGTCTTCATGTAATATTCTCCACAACCCTTGTCTTGGATCTCAACCCTAGGAATAGTAGGAATTGAGGGTGAAATAGATGTTCGAATGAGTGTGGCCGAATCAACATAGGAGGATGAATTGGACGATGAAGCCTCTTGGTTTACTGGCACTTGGCATTGGGGGATCTCTTTTAGATTGGTGCAATACTGGAAGGGATCTGGATCACCATCTATATTTATTTATGTTCCATTGTAAGGGAATTTAAGACACTGATGATACGTGGAAGGGACCGCCTTCATGGCATGAATCCATGGTCTACCTAGCAGAAGGTTATAAGGAAGGGTGAGATCCAAGACCTGGAACTTTGTCTCCATCACCACAGGACCAATTCTGATAGGAAGTGTTACCACTCCCTTTGATTTTCTTTCCTCATCATCATAAGCTTTTATGACAATACTCTTAGTTGTGTCTACGCATGCTTCTGAGATACCTAAGGCCTTAATTAGTTTTAAAGTACATAGATTTAACCCTGCTCCTCCGTCTACCAAAACTCGTCTAACTTTGGTGTCATCAACAAGGACTTCTAGATGTAAAAGGTCGTTGTGGTTCATCTTTTCAGTTGCATAGTCTTGTTCAAAAAATGTGGTATGGTGATTATTGGTCAAGTAGCCTACCATTTCCTAGAAATGATTGACATCAAGATCATTAGGGACTGTGGTGTTCTGTAAAGCTTTATCGAGAACATATCGATGCTCAGGGGAAATACGCAACAATTCCAAGATTGAGATTTGGGCTGGGGTTTTCCCCAGCTGGTCAAGAAGGTTATATTGTAACTTGGAAGGTTGGGTTGTTTGCTGTGATGAAGGGCCTTGGATAGTGAACTTAGTATGACGAGTATTGACCGCACACTCAGGATTAGTATTGATAATAATGGTATTGATATTTTCATCGACGGTGCGAAGGCAGTGAATGATTTTTCCACTATTATAATCGTGCTTGAAACTGGCATAATTGGCTGACATACTGGTCTTAGTACTCAAACTGGG
Organism: Sequoia sempervirens; assembly: GCA_007258455.2. NCBI lineage: Eukaryota > Viridiplantae > Streptophyta > Pinopsida > Cupressales > Cupressaceae > Sequoia > Sequoia sempervirens. Next base: position 7,616 of record VDFB02368735.1, on the reverse strand, counting down.
GACAATTCCTTTCCCATGGTCATGTAGTGGATCAGAAAATACTTGATGATCAGTGTTTGATGTCTTTTGTTTTTGTCCACTAACTTCAATAATTCTCCTTTCGACAAGATCATGTATGATATTCTTCAGTTGTCGACAGTTTTGCAGGTTATGTCCCTTAGTTCTATGATAATCACAAAAGGCATTGTCATCCCACCAAGCTATTTTAAATTGTCCTGGATCGTATTGTCTTGGTTCCTGCAGCTGTATAAGATTATGTTGTAATAGTTGTTTGAACACTGACTCAATGGGTTCCCCTAAGGGAGTGAACTCACATTTTTGAAATATTCTTTGTTGTGGACGTTGAGTATTTTGGACCACGTTAGGAGGTTGATTGACAGCATTAAGCATGTTGGAAAAAGTATGAGGTCCTTGTAATGTGAGGAGGGGTCCTACTTGTAGTGTTTTAGCATCAACCACCCCATCATTGGTGACATTTTTGATGCAAGACTAGAATCTGTTTCTATCAGTGGGGGTGTTTTGTACGATCGGGTTTCTATTGGATGTTGATGTCTTGAGTTCACCATTTTCAATGAGATCCTTCTCTATTATAACCCCTTTTTCCACTAGTTCTGAAAAAGATGTACAACAATGTACCCTTAAGTTACTCCTGAGTTTCGCATGAAGGTTTTCTTGGAACATAGTAACTTTTTGTTTCTCAGGTATCTCGACAGGACACTGACTAGCTATAGTCCTCCATCTCTGGAAGAAAGCAATGAATGATTCGCCTTCGTCTTGCGTTGTGTGACACAAGGTTGCTATATTTATCTCATGGTCTATGTTGAAGGTGAATTGCTCCACAAATTTCTCAACCAATTCACCCCAAGATCTAATGCCAGAATATAGACCCGAAAACCATTCTAGTGCAATTCCTACAAGACTTCTTGGAAATAGCCTCATAAGATACATGGGGTCATAAGCGACATCTATGCATATGGTAGAAAATTCCCTTATATGTTCTATTGGATTTCGTTTGCCATTGTACTTAGGAAGATTCGGTATGACATATCCATGTGGGAAAGGGGTCATGTACAATGATCTATCAAAGGGGAATGGGCATATGTCCTTTGTTGAAAATGATTTCTTAGTTGACACCGACATGTTATCCATTTGCATTTGTAATGCATGCATTTGTGTTTGTAAGACGTCAACTTGGGTCAAAGATGTGCTAGGGGGATTATGCGGATCCGTGTATGTATTCTAAAATCCAAAGTCTCGTGATGGGTTTCAATTGAACGTTGGCATTTGAGGTGGATTTCGATTCAGAATGTTGGTAAATGTGTTCTGGTCTAGAATCTGCATAAATTGGTGTTGACCTAGGATCTGTGTAAACGGATTCTAAGTACCACTTTGGGAAAAGGGGTTCTAATTGGGAATCTATGTAAATGATTGGTGTCTTGGAATCTGTGCAAATGGATCATGACCACCGATCTGAGAGAATGGATTCTGATTCAGAATCTGTGTGAATGGATTTTGATTACCATATGGGAAGGAGGGAATGCCCCCTGTTTGTGTAATCCGTGGTATAGTACTAGTGACTTGAGCACTAGGTATGGCCATCGACTGTGGTATGGTGCTCGTGGTACTAGCGTTAGGTATGACCATTGATTGTGAAGTTGTGACATTGACATAAGGTGTAGAGGCTAAGGTTTTAGGCCTTTTACTCCCAACAAGAGGACCGAAGGGAGTGGATGATGAAGCCCTTATAGTGAAATTAAATCCTGATGTCATGCTAGATGTACCAAATGGGGACGTATGGACTGTCGTACTCTATGTAGGTGTGCTAGATGGCGTAGTTGTGCTGACTTGAGGTATAGTAGTACTAGCAGTCGTAGTATTTGTCCCTTGTGTAGGTTGAGTTTGTAAGGTGCTGATATCAAATCTTGTAGGTAAGGTAGCGCCTTCAGCGAGCAATTTGGCTAAGTATCGTTGTCGACCATTTGCTAGGTACTCATCTACAAAAGAGGCAAACTTAGGGTCCTGTGCGGCAGCCTCTATGTCTTATGTTGTAATGTGACCTTGATTGTTTCTAGTGGTGAATTTATCTAATAGAGTCTTATGAGGTCTTGAAGAAAATGGATTGATGAATTCGTTTGGGTTCAACATGTTTTCTCTCTCTCTTCTCTTAGACCTAGTTTCAACCATGTAAGACAAGCTCAATATGCAGGAAATGCAAAACTATATCTATGAACAGTATGACCCTAGTCTATGTTTTTGGGATTTTCATATGCAAAATAAGGAATGTTCTAGGATGACACTAGCCTAAAATCTAAATATGCAAGGCCTAACCAAGGTTCTAAAATAATCAATTCTATAAACCTTAAGACAAAGGGACCAACTACCTAAAGTCTAACCAAGGCGTCAATTTAGTTTAAGTCAAGGAACCAATGTAGGATGAGGATCAAAGACAAGTTGAGTTACCTAACTAGACTGATGAGCTAGGATGGACTCTCTGTAGAACAAAGGATAAACTGATAAGACTAGGTTCAATGACAGATTTTGTTGACGCTATGACTTTTCTAGAGTGTAGATGGTGAAGTAGTCCTAAAGTTTGTAAAAGTGACCTTTCTAGAAGTTTAATGCAAGGTAATATGTATTCTAAGATGAAACTAAACTTTGAATTTAAGACAACTATGGTAATGACTAAATGAACCTAAAGGATGCAAAATTGAGCAAATCGTTTCAGCTTTCTATTCAAGGACTATTTGTGTAAAGACAACTGAAACTAGTATAATCGTGTTGACTAGACAGTGACTGTGAATTCTAGTTTTTTGATAATTAGACAGATGTGTCACAGGATTTCACAGATGCGGTTCAAGTTAATAGTTGCATTTTTCCAGTGATCAATTGCATTTCTCTGGTAAAGTTTCAATGTGTGACTCTGACAGATGCGGTTAACCTTCTAACAGATGCGACTCGTAATGACAGTTGCGACTCATAATATAACGCATGCGGTTTTCGCAAAGCAATTGTGAGGTAAACTAGAAAATGCGACTTTACACTAGACAGATGCGACTGATCCTAACAGATGCGACTCAAAGCTAAACAGATACGACTCAAAGTAACAGATGCGACTCTAAGTTAAACAGATGTGACTCGTAATAACAGATGCGACTCTAAGTTAAACAAATGCGACTCATACTAACTGATGCGACTCAAAGTTACACAGATGCAACTCGTAATAACTGATGCAACTCAAAGTTAAACAGATGCAACTCGAAGTAACAGATGCGACTCGAAGTTAAACAGATGCGACTTGTAATAACAGATGCGACTCTAAGTTAAACAGATGTGACTCATAATAACTAACTCAACTCAAAGTTAAACAGATGCGACTCGTAATAATTGATGTGACTCAAAGTTAAACAGATGTGACTCTAAAAATCAATTGCAACTTTCTGGTGAACAGTTGCAACTCTCTGTGAATTTTTAGTGATGAGATTTAAACTGACTCCATTTTCTATTATCAAATTCTAGCAATCAAAGACAATCATAAGACAAAGTGTTTTCAGTTTCGATTTTGAACTCAAAGAACGTTTAAATTGATACTAGACAAGCACATCCTAATAGGCCAAAGGCCTAGGGTTTGTATACTTGGTATAGCCCACCGAAAATACCCCGAATTGGTGATAAACACCTTTCCTTCTCGAGAGCGGATAGCTTAGAAATTTGGTGGCATTGGCTTCCCTCCACGGCTCATTAACGTCTTTCGAGCACACCAATTTCGAATTCTTTGGGTAATGACCTCCCAAGAACTACTAGCTCTACTCAAGGGGATCAATAGTGAGTCTCTTCGGGCATGATATTGTACCCTGCACTATACTAAGCAATGGCCACAAATAGGTTGGTCTCTAAAACAAAAGGTATTTAGTACGGGCATTCCATTTGTGGGGCATGATCCATACGGCGAGATTCCCCTTTCGAATCCATCTCATCGGAACCATACTCGTGATTCTTGGGTTTTCCCCAAGAACCCACTTTTATATACCGGCTGGAAGTCCCTCGGGTTCAGGGTGCTACCGGTTTGAGTCGTCTTGGGGTGAGTACTTTTTCCCACCAAAACAGGCCCAAGTTCTAGAGTTGGTAACCATTTCTCTTACACCCAAGATCGCACGGATGCGCAAGGGGAGAGGATACTTCGATATACCAAGTCATGAGGGTAACCAAACTTGTGCTTTCACACCAAACACAGTAGACACTTGTTAATTTTAAACCAAATGAAAGATTTTCTATGCTACCAAACAATTTGTTTCAAAAATTAACTAGGGTCTTCAACAAGCGTCCTCCAGAAAAACTCGTTAGTAGTTTTCAATATCATCTTCGTCAATCGTCCTACAAAAACTTGTTAATTCCAAAAGGCCACACGTTGAAAATTAGATATTAGTAACACATAAATTAATTTCAAATTTCAAATTTTCAAAAATAGAAATAAAAGTTTACCAGTCAATTGCATCGTTGTGTTACCAGTCAAATGCGTCGATATTCTCTTCAATTGTGTCTCGGTATTCACCAGTCAATTGCGGTTCAGGAATTTTCATATGCGTCATATTTTTTCAGATGTGTTGTTTCTAGTGTCAGATGCGGTTCAGGAAGTCAATTGCGTCGCTTCGTCAGACTGATGCGTTGTTCCGTACAAAAAACCTACAAAAATCAAAATAAAAGTCTACGGATACGCGAAGATGGTGTCTTCACGTCGGGTTCACCAAATGTAACGCCAAGAAAGTGCACAAGAAACAATAGATTAGGAGCAAATAATGCAATGCTAAATCTAAATGCAAATCTAATGTTAAGCAACAAAGAACAAAGGAAAGTAAAATGTAAACAAACTGAAACAATCTCACCAATTTTAAACGTATTTCCATGATTCATCTCGATTGCCCTTCTCCATTTTGCTTGTGTAGTATAATTGCCCTCAGATTTGTAAATTTGTGCAAGTATAGCCTAAGATAGTGATTAGCAAAACATCGAAGATTCAAGACAAGTGCTCTCAAAAGTCATAATATTTCACGAGAGAGATCGAAATGAAGAATGACAAATCAATTTATAGAAAATTGATTATTCGAACAACAGGCCAAGATTGAAAGATCAACAGACGGTTGAGATCGACTGATTAGGCATGCATTCTGATAACTATCAGTAGTGACATGAGTGATACAAATTAGAAATAGAATTAAAGATTAAATAAATGATTTAATCTTCTAGTTTGGTATTCGAAAACAGAAGAATTTTTGCATGACAAAGATAGAGATTGACTAAAGCAACTCTTGTTTGAATGCACGCACAAAGTTTCATTAATTAAATAAGAATATTTAATTAATCCGCATGTACACGCAAATGAGTTAGCATTGGACGATTGAATGATATGACGAAGAGATTACTCGAGAATGCCACTCAGACATTAAATCAAGAGTTAACTGAGCGATTAAAATATATGTCGAGTCGAGTAAAAGTAAATACTTAGATAACTCACACAATTATCTAAAATATAGAGGAATGCGTTAAAATAGAATTTATGAATTAAATAATTCATTTAATTCAAGACTCGATCTTTGAAGAATAATTAAATAAATAATATTTATTTAATTAAATGATGAAGGGATTTAAATGAATAATTAAATAAATAAAGAATTTATTTAATTATAGTTGAAGTATGATAAAGAGTAAATTAAATAATGATTTATTTAATTTGATGTAAGAATAAAGTTAATTAGTAACATAATTAAATAAAGCTGCTTATTTAATTAATCAAATAGAATAAAGAAAATGTGAATTAATTAAATAATTAAGATTATTTAATTAATAGAAGATGAATTAATTAAATAATTAAGATTATTTAATCATGGCCATGAAGAAAAGGAATTATGAAGAATATTGAAGTTGCAGGCTTAGACCAAATTTCGGTGTCTACAGAAATTTAGCAAGTATTGCAGGAAGGTGAATTTGGTTTTTAGATGAGAATTGCAAGAAGGAAACCACAGAGTGGTTGTTTTCTTACTAACAATGGGAGGTGGGTTAATTTGAAATGAATCCACGGTGCACAATGTATTACTACAGGATGCACCCTGCCTAGCTAAATTCAAAAACTGTAGCTGGTTAGATTATTTCATGAAACTAGATGGTTTTGATGAAGGCATTGCACTAGAATTCACCCAAACATTTTCTGAAGGGAAGGACACGGTAAAAGGGTTGGAAGTATTGGATACCAAAGAAATAATTGTAGAAGTTACAGGGTTACTTGTTGATGGTGAAGATTACCCTATTTCCAAAGACACCAGGTCGGCTAGGGCCGAATTTACAAAACCAAGCAACCCTCCATTCAGCATAGATAAACAAGGGGTGAAGAGAATTTCTATGCTCAAGCCATGGAAGCAAATAGTTGTTTATGTTATAAAATATATCACCTATGAAAGTCGCTAGTTGAATCTGCATTTTGTGCACTTCAAGCTTTTGAATCACATGAGGCACGAGAGGAGGATGAATGTACCAAACGTGCTATGTAACCTTCTTTCAATCATGGTGGTTGAGACTCAGAAAGGTAGGGACAATTCTATTTCCCACCATTGTTTGATTAAATTGATAGTTGAGAAGTCTTTGCATGATGTATCAGAATGACCTAGGAAGAATTCATAAAAATTGATCAAATTAGACCTGAGCACTTGCAACCTAGGGTTTTACCTCAACCCCATAGGTCTAGTAGGAGATTGAGCACGGCTAAAGCCACTCTTGGTGCTTCAACCTCTAATGCAGGCCCTAGTGCAAACCCTCTTGCAGTAGAAGAAACCATAGAAATTAGCTCTTCTGGGACAAAGCACTCAGACAAAGAAAGTTCTCCCCCAGATTCTAATGATGATATTCCACTTGGAATCCTAATGAAAACTAGGGCACAAAAAGAGAGGCAAAACTGAGAAAAGGAAAAGCCAAGAAGTAGCTGGTAGAAAAAGAAATACCAAGCTCTAGGAAGCAGAAGGTTGACACCGTTCATCCTGTAGCCAAAGAAAAACATTAGAACCCTCCCAGAAAATCAAGACATGTCAGACCAACCTTTGCTACGCCTCCTCAAGAAATCCATAAGTCTAGAGAAATATCACAGGAGGACACATAAGCTCTAATGGGGCAGGTGAATGTCGAGGAAGAGGATGTATTTAAGACGACAACAAACATAACATTGGTAGAACTTGCTGACATTGCAGAACAAGTGGAGAATCAAGGGTATGAGGAAAATCAAGATTTCCTACAACAAGAGATCCTATAGTAAGAGTTCTTGCAGCAATAGAAAAAACAAGAACAATCAATACCCCTACAGCCTGAATTAATGAGATAGCCTGAATCCTTATAGTTTGTACTATATGGAGAGCAAGCATTAATGCCAGGGAAAATGCTGGTAGGAATGCATAAACCCCCTGATTTCTCAATGCACATGGTATCTATATATTTATGGAAAGAAATGCAAAGAAGATAAGAAGAATGGAAGGAGGAGAAGCACAAATTGAAGAAGGAAATTCAAAAGAAAGATGAGGAGATTGAAGACAAGGATGCAAAAATTGCCACATTGAAGAAAAATGTGAATGACATGGCAA